>BQNB010114807.1:0-15175 GCA_026074375.1 Tanacetum coccineum
TAGACTTTGAACGCCTTCAAACTTGTTTGACCCAGTCCTTTTTTAGCAACTTTTTTTTACTAGAGCTATCTGATCTGTTTGAGATAAGCGGTCCAAATCGACCCATTAAAAAATAAATAGGTTGAAACTGCGACCTTCAGTAAAAAATTATTAAGCGTCTATGAAGTCTGACCTTGTAACCATTTAGACTCTTCATGCTGTTTTCAGGTAAACTCGAAGAAAACCAATCGCCTTTACGGTCACCTAGGAGTGGCTACATTACTCCATATGATAACAAAGCTCCTACCAGCAATGACGAGTTCACAAGATGTGAGCATATCATTCCTGCTCCTATGTAAGTCATACTAAAATCAAAATAAAACCTGCACAAAACCAACATTTCATATCAACAGACACTTTTATAAGATAACATTTCTTAAACAAGCTAAAAGGTCTGGAAGTAAAAATGCGCACGAGTTTGCATAAGCTTTTAATCCGAATGTAGAATTATAAAAGAATCCACATTTGCCCAAACCGGAGTATAACCACTGAAAAAAAGCCCATGTGAAACTCCCAGTGAAGAACCTTGCAAACCCCACTACTTGCTTCCTGAATAAGAACATAAGAATAAGCAAAAAAAAAACGTCAAACCCATTAAGGGGGTGTTTGGATGTGTAATATTGCTGGTTAAACAAAAGAGTGTTTGGCAATCCTGGTTATATTAGGAAATTCATACATATCTGACCAAATAAATACATTCCTGTGAAAAGAGACGCCTGTAATAGATAAAAGGGTGTTTGGATTGCTTATTTTAAAGTGCTTATCTGCTGCTTTCGTGTAACTGCTTATTTAGCGTAAAACAAACGAATACATATTTCATCCAAACACTCAAAACTTCTGGCGTGCTTATAAATGAAATGATAAGCAGTTAGATAAGCAATCCTGAACACTCTCAGGTTGTTTAAGTTAGGGTAGATTTTACAAAACGGATGTGGTTTTCCCTGTTGAGGTTACCCAGGAGAGCAAACCTTTTTGACTCATATGTACCACCGGGTTAATCCTGGGACCGTTTGTAATTGGGTAGATGTAACGATCAGATAGACGCGTACCTGGCCATCGTGTCTCCTTTTGGAGAGTGAAAACCGTTGATGAGCACAGCTGTAGCTGTTCCACTCGGGTACGTCAACTTATAGTCTATGATCATAATCTAGAAAGCAAAATAACAATTTCATAACTAAAAACTGTGTATTAAAGGCTCGAGTCAACAAGCAAAAAGGTACAAACCTTTCTAAGAGGAACCAAAGCCAAAAGACCAACAAAGCTACTAACAAACAAAAAACCGGTCATCCAGCCAATCCCAGGTTCTTTATAACTCCCAGGCGAATTCCCTTCTGTATCGACTCCTGCTTGCTCATACGTCTTCTTGTTTAATCCCAACAAATATGACCCAAAACCACCTATACACAAATCCTTAATTAAATCAATAAGTTACAACACAAGATTACAAAATGGCTTCCAGGGGCGTTTGGCATTGCGTTTTGAAAGTTACTATGTGATACTAATATTCAGAATCATATAAGCTAAACAAAACATCATGTAGAAGATTGTCATTTGGATGTCCTCTAATTAAGGACAAAAACCTAATATAAGCTTTTAAGTATTCACATAAGTTATTGAATCTACTTCAGAAATGACTAATTCTCAAAACATAGATAACTGGCAACGCTAACCGGCCCACATTCCCGCCGCAAGGACAATATGTGAATGTTACTCAGTCACCCGCTCAGAAATGACTAAATTATCTGAAAATGTATCCAACTTCGACACAATAATCTTTCGGGTCTAATGAACTTTTTTTCTTACCTAATATACAAACTTTTAATTATTCCGTTTGTCTGCCATGTTTTTCGGGTAAGTGCTGATATGTCACCATCACTTAGGGGGTGTGTGTTTCGGCTTATATAGCCGGCTTATGGCTTATTTGGTTTTGGGCATATGTTTCATAAGCTCAATTTTTGTGGCTTATTTTGAAACTTTTCGGCTTATATAACACCAAACACCAACAAAAACATCATTAAAAAACCAAACAAAACAAAACAAACCTCCAAATGAAATGGTGTAACAAGCAACAGCACATGTCTGAATAACAGTATTCTCCTGTCTGGTAAAAGGTGTCGTGGTAAACCCGGCTTTATGTAACAGCTTAGTCCATGTTCTTATAAACACAAAAGCCAACAAAGCAGCTGAAACATTAAGGTTAGGAACAAGGCCAGTTGTCAAGTTCAGTTTCATTGCTATGACACTATACATTGTTCCTATTATTAAACTTGCTACTATTCCTCGCACTGTTATATCTTTTCTCCATGGTTGTTGTCTCTTCAGCCCATGATCTTCTGGTGTGTCCACGTCATCTATCTCTGTTGACCCATGATCCATTTTAATGTCTTTGTTTGATGTTTTGACTTTTGAAGTTGTAAAGATTGGATGTTGTTTGACTTTCTATATGTTGAGTGTTGACTAGAAAGAAATGGGTTGGTCCAAAAGTTTTGAGCCCAACAAGAAGTGTTTGGAGTTTGGACCAGATAATCGGGTTATTCAGTAAATTGGTCGGTGCTTGCTGAACCCATCTCTTTCAAAATTTTCGGTAATGAGAAGGTAAATGACCCGCGCGTTGCGGCAAAGGCTTATATATTGTTGTAACGAAAAAGGTCGCAATGTTTTTTTCATTTGTTGTTGTACGCTTTTATATCTCTAGTATATTTATTTGTGTAAGTTAACATATTGACACATAGCATACCAAGTTATAACCACAAAAGCAACTGGAAAAAAAGAAAGACAACAAAAGCCCAAACAAATGGGCCAAGAGAGAAACCCAACGAAAAGACAGCCCAATCTATACTTATTTTGTTGCGACCCGTCATGATAATTAGTATATAGTTAAATAGACCTTTAAACACAATACGTCTCTCAATCCCACACTAGTGGGTTGTGGCCAGCTCAACATGCTGTTAATCTTGCTTTTATCAGCTGAGTGCTCATCACATGCCTAAAATACTCTAACCTTGCTTTTATCAACTTGTGTTGTTTTAAAGTTTTAAACACTGTGGCTATCTAGGCTGTCACTGTAAATCAAGATGACATACAAATAAAACCAGTACAAATTTTCCCAGGTTCGGTTTGGATATTTGATTGGTTCAATAGATAAAAAATTATGTAATTCAAGTCAACTCGAAAACATACTAATTTGATTTTCAATTTGATTATATTCAATTTGGATTTGGTTCAATTCGATTTTCTATCTTACCAAAAAAAATAATGACTTAATCGAACCAAATAAATCGAACAACTCGATGACCGAACTGATGAACACCCATAGGTTGAACTTTATAGGAGAAAAGTAAGTTGTAAACATTGGTCCATTTGGTAGGACGAATCACATGTTAAATAAATGAAATGAATGAGCAATAGATTAAGTAATGATCCGTGCGTTTGGGCGGGTAAAAAAAAATCAAAAATTAGTATTTGTTTCAACTAATCTATAGAATAATTACGCGATAACATCTTTAGTCGACATGAATTTTTTATATTAAATCTTTAAAACGTGGACGTTATTTTTTTGTAAAGTGAGCTAACTGCCGTGGAATATTCATATAATAATTTGTAATACAAATAATTCTTAAATCTAACTCAAGGACAATTTATGAAATCGGCAGGTAACTAAAGGGATTATTCATGTAAATTTTCGTTACACAATTAATCACATATTTAACATATAGTATTGTATGTAATGATAGGGATGACTTTTGCAATTTGTTAGATTGTCTTTATGACGCAACTAAAACGAAAGGACTAATTTTGTCATCTATATGAAGTGATATTACGGTGAATGAACAGTAAATCCTACGTTCATGGATGTTAAAAAAAATTCATTACCCGTATTAATCATATTTGATTGGTATGATACTATTAATTTGAATCGAAAAAAATAAGACCAAAATACCTCATAGATAATAGGAAGTTAACTTAAGTACAATTGCTAGAGTTTCATGTTTCACAATAGTATCTTGTTTGAGTAAAGTTTTTTTACATATCAGTTTCTCCTCACATACTAAGGGACAAATCTTCATCATCCATTTGAGTTTGATCTAATGGTGATGATTAATATAAGATTTAACTTTATTTAATAGATAAGATTAAACCTTAAAAAACATCCACCACCCCTTCTTACATTTGTGTTTTTTAATTAAAACACACTTTCACCCTTATTTTTAAAAATCACAAAAATACCGCAAAAACCTAAAAAAAACGTTAAGATTTATAAATTACACAATCGTTGTCGGGCAATTAAATTTATCTTTAAATAGAGTGGCACTTTTCATATATTTTAACGAAATCATAAACATAAAAGAATCAAAAAGTCATCCATTAGAAAATGTTATAGGTAATCTAAATCAAAGAACTCTTAGATCACAAGCCCAAGAAAAAAGTACTTTCTTTTGTTTTCTTTCAACCATAGAACCTAAAAATATAAATGAAGCCCTAAAAGATGAAAGTTTGGTAATTGCTATGCAAGAAGAATTAAACCAATTCATATCAAATGATGTTTGGGAACTAGTCCTTAATCCTAAGAATATGACCGTAATTGGTGAGGATTCTCGTTTTTGGCTTGATAAATGGTACGAAGGTGGAGTGTTAAAGAGGTTGTTTCCTCGTGTTTATGCCTTGGAACTTGACAAAAATATTTCAGTGAGTTCAAAGTTAAAGGCGCCAAGCTTAGTTACTACCTTCAGAAGAAATGCGAGGAGTGGTATTGAACAGACACAGTTTGATTCTATGGCGGAGATCATGAAAACAATCTCGTTGGTGCCTCGTGTTGACAGGTACATATGGTCGCTGGAGAATGATGGCTCATTTTCGGTTGCTTCGATTCGCAAGACGTTAGACGACAACCGGTTCCAGGAGGAGAGTTTGTCGACAAGGTGGGTCAAATCCGTGCCTATCAAGGTTAATATTCTGGCTTGGAAAGTTAAATCTAATGCTCTTCCTACTCGTTTTAACATATCTCGTCGCGGCATGGATATTGATTCTATTGATTGTCCCATTTGTAAAATGGGTGTCGAAACGACAAGTCATGTGTTCTTTCAATGCAATGTGGTTAGACAGGTTATGAGAAAGATTTCTTCATGGTGGAATGTGGAGTATATGGAGGTTAATTCATATGAGGAGTGGCGTTCTTGGCTCGTGTCTACCCGGATTCGATCAAACATCAAAGTTATTATCGAAGGGGTCTATTACGGCTTGTGGTGGGTTATGTGGAATTTTCGGAATAAGATTTTATTTGATACGAAGATTCCGGAAAAGGTCTTGATCTTTGATAATTTAGTCTCTAGCTCTTTTTATTGGTTTAAATATCGATGTAAAGCATCGATCAAATGGGACGATTGGCTTAAAAACCCTTATATTGTTTGTTGTTGATCTAGCTCCTTGCTAGTGTTTAATAAAATTGCCGTTCAAAAAAAAAAAAAAATGTGAGGGTGAGGCCGGGTCAAAAAATTTAATGTGACCCGTAGGTCGGGACATCTGCCTTTTGTATAATATATATAATATAATATAATAGTCTTTTTTCACCAACTCATTAATGAAGGGTTTTTTTTCTCACTTTCAGCATCCGTGATGAGTTCTATCATTTTCATTTGTCTCGTCTTCCATATACGTCATAACATCCGTCATTATCATCTTGTTTCTCGGACATGACTTATTTAATTATTTTCTATCTTGATATATTTAATTACGTGTTCCACTAATTCTCTTGATTTAAATTCATTTGGATATCAAAGTTAATGTGGATACCAAATGACTAATCTTCACCTTCCATCCTCATCTTGATCTAAAGGATAAGATTAAAGTTAATGTGGATACTAAAGGACTAATCCTCACCCTCCATCCTCATCTTGATCTAATGGATAAGATTAAACCCAAAAACAATTTTCATCCTTTTTTTTAAATATTAATATCTCCCAAACAGTTAATCGTTAAGCGAAAAAAATATACCATCACGACGAGCATTGCATTATCTTTCTATCGATACCAACTTTAATATACTTTTGACGAATTTTTTTTTCGTTTTTTTTCACGTTTTTTACGTTGTTTTTTTTTCGTTTTTTCGTATTTGAAACTTGAATGAGAAATCATATATGATATTAGTGTTAAATCATGTATGATATTTAAAATCATATATGATATTACTGATAAATTACATATTATAAAAACATATATGATATTAGTGTTAAATCATATATGATATTGAAGTTTAATGCAATCACATGTAATTTGATTTTATACGAATATTCAAATTAGTGTTTAATCATATATGATATTTTCATGCAAGTTTCAACAACGAAAAAAAGTGAAAAAACGTGAAAAAAACGATTTTTTTTTGTCGAAAGTATATCAAAGTGGATATCTATGGAAAGATAATTAAATGCTCGTCGTGAGGGTATATTTTTTTTTTCACTTAATGATTAACGATTTAAGAGATATTTAAATTTTAAAAAATATGTGAAATAATAAAATCATTTTAATCTCAACCATTGATTTTTTTTAGATGAATGGTGAAGATAAGTCTCTTGGTATCAACTTTTTTTTGGTATCTAATATAACTCTTCTCATATATTAGTAGCCTACTTTTTTTAATGTATACTTCATAAATTCAGTAACTTCAAACATACAATAGCTAGTGTATATGAGAAAAAAGTGTGTGGAATAAAACTAGACAAATGAAGACTAAGTTGAGTTTGTCCCATATCGATAAAGAGACGAACTGTCGACATGTTTATAAATAAAGAAATATAGATGCTATCATAATGTTCTTACATATGTTGCAAAAATGATAGTTTGAGAATTACAAGGGGATGACGTCCTTGTAGATTCTCAATTCATCATGTATGTCACATCTGGGGCATTTTTGGATTTTTCTTTAATTTTGTAAATGTTTTTGTTTTTCCTTTTATACGAACAGTCTCTCTACAACATGGTCATTAATTAAGTAATTAATGACATTTTCAACTTTTTAATCTTTAACCATTCATTATACACCATGAGTGAAAAAGATGAACCGATGAAGTTCTTTCTCATTTCTTTTACTTTTAGTCCTTATATTTATGACTGATTATGTGAGTATATTTTTGTAGTATAAAGTATTGGTCGGTTATAATCTAAACTTGAACCAAAAACCAATAGCTAGGTTAATTACTAATTTTTAATTGTAGTAATTTGTTTCAAATGATATATATTGCCCAAGTCCATCAAAGTTTATTTATTAGTTTGAGCTAAACCCTAATAATAAACTGACTTGAGTTATATCTACATCTAATATTTTAAGCTTAGGACAGCTCAAGTGCTCAACACGTGAAAGAAAAAAAAACAAACCCTAACAGTCGTCATCCTCCTTCTCTATCGGATCGTCGACCACCGGTATATTTAGGGAGGGAGGGGGGGGGAATTCAACCATGGGAAAACAATCATTCACCACTGATGACAAATGATGGACATGAATTTTCAATAACAAAAAAAACCCTATCTCCAAACCCATCAATAATCCTTACCAAAAGGATTTGAAACGAGTTGCATCTTCCTTTTATGTTTCTAATCTCCCAGATTCTTTAGATGCCAAAGGATTATTGAATGCTTGCGTTTCTTACGGTCGCCTAGTTGATGCATATATCGCTAACAAAAGATCAATAGGAGGTAAGCGTTTCGGATTTATCCGTTTTCTGGGCATTAAAGATGAATCTGAATTTGTAAGATCTCTATCAAACATATGGATTGGTAGCTTTCATCTCTATGTTTCGAAGCTCGTTACCAAAGAAAAAATTAAACTAGAACCCAACCTAATCATCATGCGCCTGTTATGAATTCAAACCCTAAAAACTATCAAAACCCTAACGTTGTTCCTTCTCAAACTTTGATTCCTCCTATTACCAAACCTTCGTTTGCTTCAGTCCTTCACCCTAAAAAAGCCACACATGCTGTCACACCCCCTGTTATCCTTGTTCGTACCACCTCTCTTAAAGACTAAGACCTCATCACCATAGAAGATTCTTCAACCGTTATCCTCCTGAAAGTGAAAGATGTGGAGTCAATGGGTAACATGTATGCTATATGTAAGAATGTAGGTTTCTTAGACCTATCAATACATCATGTTGGGGGTTTGTGGATATGGATTCAATTTCAGTCATCAAAGTCATGCCTAAAATTTCAAGAGAACACTAGTTTGAAGAGTTTATACTCCATAGCTAAATCACCATATCCCTCTTTCAAAGTGGATGAGCGTATGATTTGGGTCGAGATTAGTGGTATGCCTCTATGTGCCTGGGTTTCAAATGCATTCAAAAAAGTGGCATCCTTGTTTGGGAAATTCGTGTTTTTTGAAGCTGAAGATTCCATTGTCATGAGTGCAGGTAGAATGTGCATTGCAACTAAATCACATAAGCACATCTCTAAAAAAGTTTTCGTTGAAGTTCATGGGGAACACTTCGAAGTTCATGTACACGAAATCAGTACATGGAGTGTTAACATTTTTGACAACTCTCGGGATACATCTTCCAATATAGACGTTAACGAAGTTGTCAAGGATGCGGAAGTTGCAAATTCTGTGGAAGATGACTCCATAGACGATTTGAATGATTTGAATGAAAACCTCAACAACTTGGGACATGATTTTAAAGATATGGAAAACTTGGAGAATGCTTTTCTTGTACAACCTGATGCTCTAATGAAAGAGGATAATTTTGCCCAACATGAAATTCAAAAGGATGAAGAGGTTTGTAAAGTTAACAAACCAAATATCGTTGATGATACCTCTGATGTTAGCAAACCTCCTGGTTTTGAACACTTCAAGCGTAGTCCCTCCTATTCTAGTAAGTGTTCCACCTCTTTTGCTAGACGCCACAAGAAGGACATTAAAGAGGTTTCGTTAATTCATTTATTGAAGTTGGAAACCCCTTAGGATATGATGTTAGAGTATGTAGAAAATACCTCAATCGCATGATAAATGGTATCGGAGTTCACTTGGCAGATAAATGAATATCCTTTCGATAAATAGGTGTGGTACGAAGAAAAGGCGTAAACGTGTTTGGATCAAAGACATGTGTTTCAAACATAACGTTCATTTTCTTGGTATTCAAGAATCAAAAATGACCCGTCTCGAGTTATTTCGGCTGAAGACCATGTGGGGTAACTTCAACTTTGATTACGCGTGTAGTATGGCTCGTGGTAGATCGGGTGGTTTAATTTCTATGTGGGATCCGAATACTTTCTCAAAAGAAGAAATCTAGTGTGACGATTCTTTTATAATCGTGAAAGGGTGTTGGAAGAACTCGATGGGCATTTGCTTCATGATTAATGTCTATGGTCCTCAAGATCCGCAGACCAAATCAGCTCTTTGGAATAAATTAGCCGATTTCATGCATAATCACAATGGAAAATTCATTCTTTTTGGTGATTTAAACATTGTCCGCAATGAACAAGAAAGGTTTGGTTCTATTTTCTCTAGTCACGAAGCTGATCATTTTAATGCTTTTATTGATTCTTCAGGTTTAATTGATCTTCCCATTGGTGGATGCTATTATACTTGGATGAATAAAGCTGGAACTAAACTCAGTAAGCTCGACAATTTTCTTATTTCAGATGATATTTTGGAGGTTATCCCTGATATTCGCATAACGGCTCTTGATCGTCTTTGGTCTGACCATACTCCTATTATCTTTCATGTTGAGAAATCGAACTTTGGCCCATCTCCGTTTAAATTACACAACTCCTGGTTACTGCGTGACGGTTTTGATGACCTTATTAGATCTGCTTGGTCATCTATGAAAAATCAATCTAATGATAGAAGCCTTATGTCACATGAAAAGTTGAGGCCTATTAAAGGTTCTATCAAACAATGGCACAGTAATATCAAGATTAATGATCGTAATAAAAGACTTGAAGCTTTAAATGATCTAAAGGTTATTGACAAAAAGATTGATGATGGTTCAGCCAACGAGAATGATCGAGAAAATCATATCAAGCTTCTTCAAGATATTGATAATCTCGACAATCTTAAAGCCCATGATTTAATTCAAAAGGCTCATATTAAGTGGGATATCGAAGGTGATGAGAACTCCAAACTTTTTCATGGGATTATTAATCAAAAGAAGAGATCCCAATCTATTACTGATATTATGCACGATGGCACTTGGATTACGGACCCGTCTCAAATTAAGGACGCTTTCCTTAATTTCTTTAAAGAAAAATTTCAAGCCCATGATTCTCATATTATTTTTTCTCTATTGGTGCACTCTACTAGCCTTTGTTCGAATGATCATGATTTTTTGGAGACTCATGTTACTTTGGAGGAAGTTAAAATTGCTATTTGGGATTGTGGCAGCAACAAAGCCCCCGGTCCTAATGGTTTCTCTTTTGCCTTCGTTAAGAAATATTGGGATCTTCTTAAGAAAGATATTTTCGAGTTTGTAGACTCGTTTCTTGCCTCTGGTATGATGATGCAAGGTGTTAATTCCTCCTTTTTCACACTTATACCGAAGGTTAGTAATCCTATAAACATTAAAGATTTTTGTCCCATATCTCTCATTAGTATTCACTACAAGATTATTGCTAAAATTCTTGCTAACCAGATTTCTAAAGTGATCGATAAAATTGTTAGTAAAGAGCAATCCGCTTTTATAGCGGGTCGGCAAATTCTTGATGGTCCTCTTATTCTTAGTGAGGTGATCGATTGGTTTAAAAAGATCAAGAAAAAGATGCTTATCTTTACAGTGGACTTAGAAAAAGCTTTTGACTCGGTTAGTTGGAAGTACTTGGACTTTGTTATTCTTAGTCTTGGTTTTGGTTCTAAATGGAGATCTTGGATTCGTGCTTGCCTTCAATCGTCAAGAGCTTATATTTTGATTAATGGTAGTCCTACTTCTGAATTTTCCATCAAGCACGGTCTAAGACAGGGAGACCCTCTATCTCTATTTCTATTTATTCTTGTCATGGAAGGTCTTCATTATGCTATGTCTAATGCAGTTAGTTCCGGTTTAATACATGGAATCAAGATAGGTTCATCAGATATCACTTTATCTCATATTGTTTATGCAGGTGATGTTATTATTACCACTGATTGGAATTTTGGAGACCTTGATAACATTATTCGTGTTCTTCATGTCTTCTATTTAGCATTGGGTCTCAAAACTAACATTCACAAGTCCAACATATTCGGTATTGGTGTTCCTAATGGTGATGTTGTTGATATGGCTAGACGAACAGGTTGTGCATCAGGAATCTTCCCTTTCACTTATCTTGGTCTTCCGAGCGGGTCCAATATGAACCTTGTTTCAAGTTGGCAATTCTTGATCGATCGATTTCACACGAAGCTATCTTCCTGGAAAGCTAATCTTTTATCCATTGGTGGACGCCTCACTCTCATTAAAGCTGTCCTTGGAAGTATTGGTATTTACTTCTTATCGATCTTTAAGGTCCTTGAAACTGTTTTGAAGTATTTGGAAAGATATCATGCTAAGTTTGTTTGGGGTGGTTCCCAAGATTCTAGGAAACTCGCATGGATCAAATGGTATAACGCCCTTTCCTCATTTGATAAAGGAGGTCTGAATATTGGAAGTTTAAAAGCTTTTAACCTTGCCCTTCTTCAAAAATGGCATTGAAGGTTATTTTCTTCTCTGAATTCTTTGTGGGTTAAAGTTATAAAGTCGTTGCATGGTTATGAATGTGGGTTGGATACCGAGGGCTGCAAGTTCAATGGTAAGTGGGCTAGTATAGTTGGCTAATCTAATTATCTTCATCCGGAAAATATTATCCCGCTTAATACCCTTCGTTTTCGTATGGGATGTGGTACCCGTATCCGTTTTTAGAAAGACATATAGATTGGTGATTCTCCCCTATATACTCGTTACAACAGGTTATTTCGCTTGGATCCTCATAAAGATTGCTTAATTATTGATCGTATTTCTAACGGTCAATGGAAGTGGAATTGGTCTAGGGAAGATATTGGTGTGAGAAACAAGGCTTATCTTAGAGAACTGCTCCTGGAAATTAGTATTGTGGATATTATTGTGGAGAAAGATTCATGTGTTTGGGATATGGCTATCAATGGCATTTTTTCGGTTGGGGATACTCGTCGTCTTATTGATGCGAAGATTCTTCCCACTTTGGTGCCTCCGACTTCTTGGGATAAAATCCTCCCGCGTAAAGTAAATATTTTTATATGGAGATTGGCTTTAGATCGGTTACCTCATAGATTGAACCTCTCAGCTCAGGGCATAGATATTGCTTCCATTGCGTGCCCTTCTTGCAATGGTAATGTGGAATCCTCTTCTCATATTTTCTTAGATTGTGATTTCGCTAAGGAGATTTAGAGATCCATTCGTAGTTGGTGCGAGTTTCCTCTTCCTACATTTACATCGTATGGTCATTGGATGTCTTGATTCACTTCATGGCAGGCTCCTAAACAGTAGTCGCATCGTTTGTACATTATCGTTGTGGCCTCTTTTTGGTGGATTTAGAGGTTTCGTAACAGTGTGATATTTTATCCTCACCCGTTGAGGAAAAGTGACATGTTTGATAACATCCGTTCTTTGTCTTTTTCTTGGTTATCTTATAGGGGTCATATGTCTTGTAGCTGGGTGGATGGGCTTAAGGCTCCGTTGTTGATCGCGCGTTAGCCCTGCTCAGATTATGCTAGTTGTCCTTCTTTGTATGGAGTCGGTCCTTATTATTTTGTTTATTCCCTAGGACTTGTTTGGGTCGTCATCAAAAACTCCCCGTAGTGAAAACCAGTGGCTCGGCCTCCGTTGGTGGAGATTTTTCTCTTGTCTCGTTTATTGGCAAGAGTTTTTTCATCCCTTTTGATGTCCTCGCAGTTAAAGTCTCGGGTAGGGTCTAGAATGTGTTGCATTGTTTCTTTTCTAGATTGTTTTATGTACATTTAGCTTCTAGTGCCTTACTAGAAGCTTTTTCATATCTTATATATATATATATATCTTTTGCCGTTCAAAAAAAATATTTTAAGCTTAATAATGACGGTTTTGTTGGTGTCTGTTCATTTTTGTACACCACAAGTAGGTATACCCGCTCTTTGCTGCGGAACGGTTAGGAGAGAAGCGCGGGGTTAGCTCTGTTAATATTCATAAAAAAAAAACAGATTGATGACTAATGCATCTCCCCTTAAAAATCTCATTCCTATTTAAAATGTGTGGCTAGAAATCTTTCTTATTCTTCTCATTATATTTTTTCTTCTCACTTGATCCCTTCCATATATATATATATCTTTTACCGTTCAAAAAAAAAACACAAGAGATGCTCAAACGGGGTGAGCGGAATAACCGAATAAACCGAATCGAACAGAAAACAATCAAACTGAACTAATAACCAAACCGAATTTGCCAAATCGAACCGAACCGAACTACTAATTAGGTTCTCCGGTTGGATATGAGTTTGGTAATCTGAACCGAAAACCAAATTCACATATATATTTTTATATATATAAATACCGTTAAAATTTTATCCTAATATAAAAAAACATTTTTTATGCTTGAAATATTTTTTTTTTCTAAAATATTTATGTAATTGTTATTTTTTTTATAAAAAATGAAATTCGGGTTATTCGGGTCAAACCGATAACCGTACCGAATTCAAATTCGGTTTTCGGTTCGGTTGAATTATAGTTTGGTTCGATTCGATTTTCGGGTTGACAAATTTTTTTTAACCGAACCGATCAACACCCCCGCTCAAGCTCAGATGAACTTTAGGCCCTGTTTGGTTGGGGCAATTTTATGGAAATTGGTGAGATTTTAAATTACAATTGCTCCTAATGTTGTGTTTGGTTCGTTAAAAAAAAGAAATTTAAATGGCATTGGAAATTAAAATTCTTTAAAAAGGGCACTTTAGATATCTCTTAAGATAGGAGAGATTTTAAAACTCTGTACTTTTCTCTATCATTATGACCAATATACCCTTGTCTATTAATAAACCCATTTTTGTATCTGCTTGTGGAACCAACATCAGGCTACTCATTCTTCCATGGCCATTTGACAAATTTGCTCCGCCTTTTATTTTATCAACTGTTTGCTTTATTGATTTATCTTTCACTAAAAGGTAGATCCATTGACAGGTATGTTTTTATTATGTTTTGTAGGTAAAATCAAAATCAGAGTGGTAAATTTTAATTATTGATTAAATATACTATATGGCTTTTGGATTGGATAAAACTGTATGTCTTTGATTATTATGAATCAGATCTAAACTTTGATGTCGTGTTTGAAATTTAGAAAGATGATGATGATGCAAGAGATAAGGTCATATGCCATTTTGCAAATTTAAATTTGTTTGATACGTTAGTGTATGAACCAAACAGAAAAACAAGAATTTGAAACTTTTAGCATTTGAAATTTTAGTAATTCTAATTTCCCCGAATTTCAAGTTCGCCAACCAAACGCCCGCAAAGTTGATTTTGGGTTGCATATAAGATGCTCAGGAGTCAAGCCCAAACAAACGTCATAAGTAGAAGCCCAATAAGGCGTCTAAAGTTTCATTAAACAAGTTTAATTTTGATGCTGATCGTTTTGGCATCTCTAGTTAAACTTGTCAAGTTCCGCTTGTGCAATTCACTCATGTTTAATCGATCTAGGTATATTTACAACGATTATTTATTATATTCATGTATAGATCTATTTTTCACAGTTTGCGATCAATTTTTGAGTTATTTGATATAATACCCTAAACTAGAATAAAGTAACAATAAGTAAAAGTAATAACATTATTAGTGTTTGAGTAAAAAAAAAAAGTAATATCTTTATTAGTATTCCTGCAACTAAACAATATATATAGCATAAATTTAAAAATATGAGATAAAGATTTCATATAGTCATGCACATAAGTTACTAGGTCAGCATGATACTCGGTCCATTCTCCACATCCCAAAATTTTCGAATACTTTGTTAAACCACAAAACAGTTATATACACGCCTCATGATATTCTTTGGATAACCTCAAAAACAAATCACAAACGAGTTCCAAACTAAAACATTCATCTACATAATCAAGAGCATTGGTGATACGTACATGAAGTTCATTACCAAGTCTTCATTCGAATCATCCATTATCTTCATTTGCTCCACGTTTACTTCTATAACTTCCC
>BQNB010114808.1:0-12977 GCA_026074375.1 Tanacetum coccineum
AATAAGAAGAACCTGTTTGAATACACAAGATCTCTTTGCTAGAAGATATTGATTTAGAATCTGCACATATGGTGGCTGCATCCAAGGTTTCAATGCTAAAACCTAGTGAGTTTGAGTTATGGAGGATGAGAATAGAACAGTACATCCAGATGATTGACTATGCTCTATAGGAGGTCATAGAGAATGGAAACACTACACCAAAAACAACAGTTGTGAAAGGTGTTGAGAAAGTAATACCTCCTACAACCGTTGAAGAAAAGGCTCATAAGAGGTTAGAAGTGAAGGCTAGAAGCACCTTGATGATGGGAATGCATAATGAACATCAATTAAAGTTAAACTCCATTAAGGATGCTAAGTTGCTACTAGAAGCTATTGAAAAGAGGTTTGGTGGGAATGCTACTACAAAGAAAACTCAAAGAAATCTCTTAAAATAGCAGTATGAAAACTTCACTGCTCCTAGCTCAGAAACCCTTGATCAAACTTTTGATAGGCTTTAGAAGCTTATGAGTCAGCTAGAGATTTTGGGTGAAACACTTTCACAAGAAGATATGAACCAGAAGTTGTTGAGAAGTTTGTCACCAGAATGGAACACATATGCTATTGTGTGGAGGAACAAGCCTAAATTAGAGATAATGAGCATGTATGATCTCTATAACAATCTCAAAGTGTATGAACCAGAAGTCAAAAGGACATCAAGCTCAAGTACAAGCACACAAAACATGGCTTTTGTGTCCTCTAACAACTCTGGTAGCACTAATGAAGCAGTTAATACTGCTCATGAAGTTTCTGCTACCAGTACTCAAGCTAATGTTGCTAATCCAATAAATGTTGATAACTTGAGTGATGCTGTGATCTGTGCATTCTTTGCTAGTCAACCAAGTAGTCCTCAACTTGCAAATGAGGACTTACAACAACTCCATACAGATGACTTAGAAGAGATGGATTTGAGATGGCAGATCAAGAAGGTTCTTAAAGAACACTGGAAGGAAGGTGACTATTAATGGTAATGATACCATTAGGTTTGATAAGTCCAAGGTGGAGTGCTACAACTGCCACAAGAGGGGACATTTTACCAAAGAGTGCAGAGTTCCAAGAAACCAAGACAACAGGAACAGGGAAAGCTCAAGAAGAAGTGTGCCAGTGGAGACAACTACTTCCAATGCTTTGATCTCATGTGATGGTCTTGGTGGTTATGACTGGAGTGATCATGCAGAGGAAGGACCAACAAATTATGCACTCATGGCCTACTCATCTTCAAGTTCTGATTCTGAGGTATCTAATGATTCTACTTGCTCAAAATCTTGTCTTGAAACTGTTGAAGTGCTTAAATCTCAATATGAACAACTATTGAAAAGATTTGAGAAATCTGAGTTAATGGTTGTAGCTTATAAGACAGGTTTACAGTCTGTAGAAGAAAGACTTGAATTTTATAAAAAGAATGAGTCTGTTTATGTAGAAAAGATTAACGGCTTAAAATGGGATATTCAAGTAGGAGAGATAACTATTAGGGAGCTTAGGAAGAAGCTAGAAATAGTTCAAAAGGAAAAATATGGCATTCAGTTTAATGTAGACAAAGTTGAAAATGCATCTAAAAGCTTAAACAAGATTATAGAGAGTCAGATTGTAGACAATTGCAAGAAAGGTTTAGTCTATAATGCAGTTTCACCTCCCCTAACATGAAATTTCATGCCTCCAAAACCTGACTTATCATTTATTGGCTTAGAAGAGTTTACAAATGAGCATGTAGTTATTAAGCCTGTAGTTATTAAGCCTGTAGTTGAGAACAATGAAGCTAAGGCTAGTGTAGCAAAGCCTAAAGCAGTTAGGAAGAATAATTTTGCTCTAATTATTGAGGATTGGGTGTCAGATAGTGAGGAAGAAAATGTGTCTCAAACTAAGATTGAAAAGAAAACAGCTAAGCCTAGTTTTGTTAAGATAGACTTTGTCACAGCTAAACAAACAAACAAAACTGATAAGAAAACTGCTAAACAATTTGAGCATAATAGGCAAAACACTCACATTCCTAGAGGCAATCAAAGAAACTGGAATAATTTGATGTCTCAGAGACTAGGAAGTAATTTTGAGATGTTTAACAAAGGTTGTTATGTGTGTGGAAGTTTTGATCACTTGCAGGTTGATTGTAATAGTGAAAGGGTGGTAAAACCTGTTTGGAACAAGGCTAAAAGGGTGAATCATCAGAATTTTGCCAAAAAGACCATGGTTCCAAGAGCAGTACTAATGAAGTCTGGCTTAGTATCAGTTAATACTGCTAGACAAGTTAATGATGCTCATTCAAAAACAACAGTGAATGTTGCTAGACCAATGTCATATCTTTCTAAAAAATACATTCAACTGATAAGAGGCCCATTCATAAGAATACAACATTTAAAAATAGTAATTTTAATCAGAGGGTTAATACTGTTAAGGATAAAAATGTTAATACTGTTAGGCCAAAAGCAGTAGTTAATACTGCTAGGCCAAAAGCAGTAGTTAATGTTGTTCAGAGAAATAATGTTAATGCTGTTAAGGCCTCAGCTTGTTGGGTTTGGAAACCAAATGTTAAAGTTTTAGATCATGTTTGTAAACACAACAGTGATGGCTTGGGTCCCCAAAAGAAACTGATCTTCTTATCCAATGTGCAGGGCAATCCACAAATGGATTTATAGGATAAAGGAGTGATTGATAGTGGATGCTCAAGGCACATGACAGGGAACATGTCCTATCTTACAGACTATGAAGAGATTGACGGAGGATATGTTGCCTTTGAAGGTAACCCCAAAGGAGGGAAAATCACAGGCAGAGGTATAATCAAAACTGGTAATTTAGATTTTGAGAATGTATATTTTGTAAGAGAGTTAAAGTTTAACCTCTTTAGTGTCTCACAAATGTGTGACAAAAAGAATAGTATTCTCTTTAATGACACTGAATGTATTGTTTTATCTCCAAACTTTAAGTTAACTGATAAAAGTCATGTTTTACTTAAAGTTCCTAGAAAGAACAATATGTATAGTGTTGATTTAAAGAATGTTGTTCCTAAAGGAGGTCTAACTTGTCTCTTTGCAAAAGCCACATCTGATGAATCTAAACTTTGGCATATGAGGCTTGGACATATAAATTTCAAAACTATGAATAAACTGGTTAAGGAAAATCTTGTGAGAGGTTTACCTTCAAAACTTTTTGAAAATAATCAAACTTGTGTTGCTTGTCAAAAAGGAAAGCAACATAGAGCTTCTTGTAAGACCAAAACAGTAAGTTCAATCAGCCAACCTTTACAATGTTGCACATGGATTTGTTTGGTCCAACATTTGTAAAAAGCTTAATGAAAAAGATGTATTGCCTAGTTGTCACAGATGATTACAGTAGGTTTAGTTGGGTTTTCTTTCTAGCTACTAAGGATGAGGCTAGTGGCATTCTTAAGTTCTTTATAACTAGAGTAGAAAATCTAATAGATCAAAGGGTCAAGGTAATTAGGTGTGACAATGAAACTAAGTTCAAGAATAAGGAGATGAATCAGTTTTGTGAGAGAAAAGGTATTGAGAGAGAATTTAGTATAGCTAGAACTCCTCAACAAAATAGAGTAGCTGAGAGAAAAAATAAAACACTAATTGAGGCTGTTAGGACAATGCTAGCTGATTCTAAGCTACCTACTACTTTTTGGGCTGAAACAGTTAATACTGCTTGCTATGTGCAAAATAGAGTATTAGTAACTAAGCCTCATAACAAGACCCCTTATGAACTTTTTCTTGGTAGAAAACCAGCTTTAGGCTTTATGAGACCATTTGGGTGTCCTGTTACAATTCTCAATACCATAGATCACTTAGGAAAGTTTGATGGTAAGGCTGATGAAGGATTCTTTGTTGGATACTCAATCAATAGTAAAGCATTTAGAGTATTCAACAATAGAACTAGGATAGTTGAAGAGAACCTACATATCCAGTTTAGTGAGAATACACCTAATATTGCAGGAAGTGGACCAAATTGGCTTTTTGATATTGATGCACTAACAAAGTCAATGAATTATAAGCCAGTTGTTGCAGGAAATCAGTCTAATGGTAATGCAGGTACAAAAGCATGTGATGATACAAGTAAAGCTAGTATGGAGACAGTATCTGGCAAAGATTACATTCTGCTACCATTGTGGACTGCTGATCCACCATTCTCTCAAAGTTCAAAGAGTTCTCCTGATGCTGGATTCAAACCTTCAGGAGATGATGAAAAGAAGGTTACTGAAGAACCAGGAAAAGAAGGTCGTGATCCAAGTAAAGAGGATGAAAGAGATGATCAAGAGAAGGATGCTAGTGTTAACAGCACTAACAATGTTAATGCTGTTAGCACAGATGAAGTTAATGTTGTTGGTAGAAATGCAAGCATTGAACTTCCAGATGATCCAAATATGCCTGCTTTGGAAGATATTATCTATTCAGATGATGATGAAGATGTTGGTGCAGAGGCTGACATGAACAATTTGGATGCATTTATGCCTGTCAGTTCTATTCCAACTACAAGAGTACATAAAGATCATCCAGTTGAACAAATTATTGGAGACTTGAATTCAGCACCTCAAACAAGAAGAATGACAAAGAATTTAGAAGAACATGGTTTGTTTAGTTCAGTTCAGTAAAGAACAAACCATAAAGACTTTCAAAATTGCTTGTTTGCTTGCTTTTTATCACAGGAAGAACCCAAAAAGGTAGTTCAAGTACTGAAAGGTCCAAGTTATATATAAGCTATGCAAGAAGAGCTTTTACAATTCAAATTACAAGAAGTTTGGACTTTGGTAGAATTACCAAATAGAAAAAGAGCTATAGGAACAAGATGGGTCTTCATGAACAAGAAAGATGAGAGAGGTATTGTGATTAAGAATAAAGCAAGATTGGTTGCACAAGGATACACACAAGAAGAAGGAATTGATTATGATGAGAGTCTTTGCCACCTTACATGTTGCAAGAATTGAAGCAATTAGCATATTGTTAGCCTTGTGCCTCAATTTAAAGACTTTGTGGTATACCAGAGATGGTTGTCAAGAGTGATTTTCTTTATGGTAAGATTAAAGAAGAAGTCTATGTTTGTCAACCATCAGGATTTGAAGATCTAGACTTCCCTGACAGAGTATACAAAGTAGAAAAGACCTTTAAGGACTACTCAAGCTCAAGGCTTGAGGATGAACCTGATCAAACTTATTATGTTAGGAACAATGGGTGTTAAGAGACGGAACGTTAGACAAGAATCGTTTATCAGATGGGACAAAAGGTAATAATTCACTGTTAGTTCAAGTGTATGTAGAGATATCATTTTTGGCTTACAAAAGAATATTATGCACTGAGTTTGAGAAGATGATGCATAAGAAGTTTTAGATGAGTTCTATGGGTGAACTCACATTCTTCTTAGGACTGCAAGTAAAGCAGAAGAATGATGGGATTTTTTTATCAGTCAAGACAAGTATGTGATTGAGATTTTAAAGAAATTTGGTTTTACTGATGTCAAGACAGCAAGCACACCTATAGAAACTCAAAAGCTTTTGCTCAAGGATGAAGATGGTGAAAAAGTGGATGTTTATTTATATAGATCAATGATTGGTTCATTAATGTATCTTACTTCTTAAGACATGATATTATGTTTGCAGTGTGTGCATATGCAAGATACCAAGTCAACCCAAAGATTTCACATCTTTAAGCTATAAAAAGAATCTTTAGGTACTTAAAAGGTCAACCAAAATTGGGTCTTTGGTATCTAAAAGATTCACCTTTTGATTTGGTAGCATACAGTAATAGTGATTATACTGGAGCAAACTTGGATAGTAAGTCTACAACAAGAGGTTGTCAATTTCTTGGAAGTAGATTAATTTCATGGCAGTGCAAGAAACAGACAGTGGTTGCAAATTCCACAACAGAAGCTGAATATGTGGCTGCTTCAAGTTGCTATGGACAAGTGCTTTGGATTCAGAATCAATTACTTGACTATGGGTATAATTTTATACATACCAAGATCTTTATTGACAATAACAGTACTATTTGCATAATTAAAAATCTTGTTTTTCATTCAAAAACAAAGCATATAGAGATTAGATATCATTTTATTAGGGATTGCAATGAAAAGAAGTTGATACAAATGGTTAAAATCCACACTGACAAGAATGTTTCAGATTTACTTATAAAAGCTTTTGATGTAAGTAGGTTTCAATATTTGATTGCTAGTATTGGAATGCTAAATCTTTAAAATCTTTTATCTCTTTATGTTTTTGTAAAGTTTTGTATGAACTAGTACTGTTATTCATGTCATTAAAAGTTTCTGCTGTTAAGTATAATTAGTGCTGCTAGTTATACTTAATACTGCTATGTTAATGCTGTTAGTTATACTTAATACTGCTGGTATAATTAACATTGTGAAAATTGTGAGAAAAAAATCAAGAGAGTTGGTGAGAATAAAAACAGAAAGAGAGATGTGTGGAATAAAAACAGACAGAGTGATTTGGTGAGTAAAAAAATTGAGAGAAATGGTGAGTTGAAAAACAGAAAGAGAGATGTGTGGAATAAAAACAGACAGAGTGTTTGGGTGAGCTAAAAGAATTGAGAGAATTAAGTGAGGTAAAAACAGAAAGAGAGACAGGGTGTTTGGAATAGAATTGGAGTTAATACTGGTGACTCAAAGTTAATGCTGCTAGACATAACTTAATGCTGCTAGGCATAAGTTAATACTGCTAGCATAACTTAATGCTGTTAGGCATAAGTTAATGCTGCTAGGCATAACTTATTACTGCTGATGAAAGTTAATGCTGCTAGGCATAACTTACTACTGCTGGGTTACTGTTGCTAGTTGAACGATAATGTTGCTGAGGGTATTTTCATAAATACTTCGATTAAAGGTTTCAATCACTCATTTAATCGATTTCACTCTTTCATATACCCTCTAATGTCGCGTTTTTGTCTAAACCCGCTAAAACTGAAGGGTTTGAGCAGATAGTTGATTTTTTGAATGTAAACCCTATAAGATATGTACCAACGATCAATCCTACTATCTATACTTCGTGCATTGAACAATTTTGGGCTACTGTCAAGGTGAAAACTATCAATGGGGAAGTACAGTTACAAGCCTTAGTGGATGGGAAGAAGATAATTATTACTGAAGCATCTGTTAGACGTGACCTTCAACTGAATGATGAGGAAGGTACAGATTGTTTGCCAAATGCTACCATTTTTGAAGAACTTACAAGGATGGGGTATGAAAAACTTTCACAGAAGCTTACATTCTATAAGGCATTCTTTTTCATCCTCAAATGGAAATTCACTCTATTCATACCATTTTTGCAATTCCTAAATGCCTAAGAATAACTGCCATGGGAATGAACTTTTAGTAGCCTATGGCTTTGCTATTATCTGTTAGCTACAAACCGAAGTCAACTTTTCAAATATAATTTTTGATAGTATGGTGAGTACTTGGAGGAATGTGTCTGGTAAATTCTTGATGTATCCAAGATTTGTACAAGTGTTTTTGGAGAAACAACTAGAAGGAATGTCAAATCATAAAAGGATTTATGTTTCACCCTCTCACACTAGAAGATTATTTAGAACATGAAGATATTTCTTTAGTAGGAGAAGGGTAGGAAAAGCTTTTCTTGAGAGAAACACCTTATTCAAAACATTGATGGTTCAAGGCTTCAGAAGAAATGGGTGAAGTTCAGCAATATCCTACTGATACCAATCACACCGCACACCATTTATTAAAACATCACGTCTCAACCTCAATAGAAACAAAAACATAGGAAGCCAAAGAGAAAGTGTCACACCTCGTAAATTCCTGGTTAGTATTCCGACCCATTCTGGTTATTTACTTTTAAATTTTATATGTTAAATTTAAATCTGACAGTTTACCGGGAAGTTAATGCGTAAAAACTGAAAAACATCATCGGACGCGTTCCGGCATCGGTTATTAATTAATTTAGGCTTAATATGAGATATTTTTCTCCTTTCCTGAGTGTTTCATGATTTTTAATCACTTCCGATATAAATTTTAGGGTTTTATCTCTTAAATTGTGTTTTTCGCGTTTTTGACCAAACAGAACCCTGGAAACTCGAAATCGTTTCGCGTAAACTATTTCTTTCGATAATCTATATACCATAAGCCAAAAATTTCGTTCCATACCACTTCGCCATATACATATGGATGCCTTAACTAAACAAAACAATCTTGGCACTTGAAATTAAATCCATGTCATTCTCCCAACTATACCTCAAAATTTGAATCTTGACATGCATGTGGAGGCAAGTGACATCTTTGTTGTGTATTGGATGCATGCCATCTCTTTACACATCACATGCAAGCTTGGACAATTGACTAGAAATTTAAAACCAAGACCAGTATATTGAACCATGACCATGTTACTTGAACTTTAGCTAGAAAACTTGACCATTATGGTTCTTGTGGCATCCCCAATTCGCCGTACACAACAAACCACACATTTGGTGTGTGTTGGTCACTTACTCATAAAAATAAACCCTCTAACCCTAGCCTTGCACTATAAATATATGGCATTTTCATTTCCTAGGGTTTCATAACACACACAAGCCTCACAAAAATTTTCTTCCTCCTCCCTTGTGTCTCCTAGCTCACGGCTAGGGCTGTAAACGAACCGGACGAACACGAACGGAGCCTTGTTCATGTTCGTTCATTTAATTTTAGCCGGACAAATAAACAAACACGATCACTTAAAGCTTACGGGTATTTTGTTAATGTTCGTTTATAAGAATTATGGTTGTTCGTTGTTCATTTATGTTAGTTTATTAAGACACTTATCGAATACGAACATACCACGTACATTCAACGTAAATAAACATAAATTTTACAAAAATATACACAATATTGTATTTTATTAGTATTGTTTTGTTTAAGTAAAGCAATTTCAAAAGTATATAATAATAAAAAAACGATAAAAGAACATAAACATATATATGATCATAAACGAACGAATAATCGGACGTTCACGAACATAAATGAACGGACAAGACTTTTGTTCATGTTCGTTCATTTAACTAAACGAACGTAAAATGTTGTTCATGTTCGTTCATTTAATAAATAAACGAACATAAACGAACTTTTTACCGAACGGTTCATGAAATGTTCACTGAACGTTCAGTTCGTTTACAGCCCTACTCACGGCCACACCACCAACACCATACCCACTTTATAACTTTTGATTTCTAGCAAGATCCAATCATTCCAAGTTCATTCCTAGTTATATCTAAGGTGTTGTGAAACATTAGTTCTTTGATGTCAAGATTTAAAAATTAGGCTTGCAAGATATATTTGGCGGTTTTTTATAGATCTATAGTTCTTGGGCATAGATCTTGTGTTTTCACTACTTATTCTTCTTGAGTTGTAAGTATTCCTTGATCTTTACTTGGTTTCATCTATTATCTTTATAGATCTTTGTTTAATTTATAAAAGATCATGTGTTTGTGTTATTTTACAAAGAAATAAGGTAATATTTTCGTCATCTTTTATAAAATGAAAGTAAAATTGTTTACAACTTTATGTTTTTAGGTTTTATATCATGTTCTTGGTGAGATTGAGGGTTGATGAGAGTTGCAACAATAGAGATTAGGTTGGATTAGGGTTTAGTTTTGTTGGTTGGTTATTGGTGAATAAAGATTAGGGTTATATTAAGCACTAATATGCGAGTTGGGTAATTTTTTGTCGTGTTTCGATAAAACACCCTTGCTGTCCCAAAATGGTTTTGAGGTTTTGAGTTACCTAAAAATGTTTTCATTAGGCGTAAAAGTAGTTTTTGAAGAGCTTGTTTCGAATAGATAATTTTTCACATATCGCACTTTAAAATCGGATTTAAAACGGCCAAGCTATAACCAAATAAAACTTGAAATATTTTTCGGCAAAACTCAATGAATAGTGTGCTGATATGAATAGGTTAAAAAGGTTTTCGGACACTTTCGGGACATTTTGAACTTTCAAAACACACTAGCGAAATATAGTAACACATTATATAAGATTAGCATCACTTGAAGTGTATTAACGTATTTTAGGAAAAGCTGCTAAAAGTTTCTAATAAATAGTAGTTTGGTAAAACCTAGCGAACTCGGCATAGTATTAAGCGATTATGGTTAGTTAGCACAATTTGAAAATATGGAAACTTATCAAATATAGGGGACGGTATTAACGTTTGGAAACTAAACACTTTCCTGAAATAGAAACTTCCTATAAATAGTAACTCTTTGCAAACGTAGTCGATATTTTATCAAGATGTTATAAATTTTTTAAAGTCTTTTATTACTAAAACGCAAACACACTTGGATGCTTTAAATGATGAACATAGATGCTTTTACTTGTATACTTTAATGTTCGAAACGCTAAGTTCATACACATATTTAAATCTAGGTCGCAGCTAGACCTCCTTATTTCATCATCGTTTTTCAAATGTTCATTTTCTTTTTACCGTTGTGATTATCGCATACTTATTGTTAAGGTGAGTTCATAGCCCCATGTTTTACCTATTTTCAAATGCTTTTATACTTTGGTGGGTGAGAAACATTGGTGCTTTATTTAAATTGGACACAAGTCTTTAAACGTGAGTTTTACATGTTTATGTGTTGCTAAGTTTTGAGCTACAACTACTATTGCCCAACTTTCCATGAACCATTAGTCACCTATGGCCAATTGTTTTGGTTATGTGGGCGTGAATACGCTAATTAGATATATTTGGCTTATATATCCCCTATCCGCTTTGGTTCCACTTATCGAAGAACAAACGGATATATGTCATGTCGATTGTTGCGTTGTGGTGGTCTTTAGTTTGGGCTTCAAATTAAGGGCAGGAATACTATATTGGCTTTGAGATGATATTGCCCTATATTATTAGCAATCGGATATTTGTCATGAGCTTAGAGTAACAGTTAAATACTTTTTATGTGATTGTTGTATCTGTTTTAGTAGTCTGAATGCGTTTTGAAATCTTGTGTCCACTCTTGAACTACTTAAACCTATGGAATTCTACCAACTTATGTTGACGTTTTAAACATGTTTCTCAGGTGTTTAGCTTGGATTGATTCTTGATGCTAAATAGAGTCTATGTGCTATGTGACTTCGCCAATTTCAAGACTTATCTATTATATACTCGTTGTCATTATCAAGACTTTGTTATGCTTTAGCTACATTTAACTCTCTTATGACACGGTTCTTAAAACTTTAATTTATTTCATTTTTGCATCGGGTAAACTTTTATCAAACGTCCATGATAGTGGTCGTTCTTTATTAGCTTTGTGTTCGGATTGTTACGGATACCCATTTACTTTTCTACTAATGCCATAGAGTGGTAGTTTTGACTTCATCATCAGGCATGGATTGGTTAGCAAAGAATCTGCGGTGATTGTCTGTGACGAGAGGGAAATAATGTTTGGGGGGGGTGGGCGTTTTTCCCTATGGAAAACTGTGATTTGATTCGGTTTCAAGGAGACAAGAGTGTGATAAGGTGAAGATTCTACATTAATCATTATCTCATTGTGTAAAGGCCCAGAAGTATATGTAGAAAGGTTGTCAACTACTTCTGGCGCAGGTTACGGTGAAAGAAAACAAAGACAGGTCGAATGAGAAGCGACTTGAAGATGTGCCGACTGTACGGGACTTTCCGGAAGTAATTCCAGAAGACTTACCTGGACTACCACCGATGTGACAAGTTGAATTTCAAATCGACTTAGTCCTAGGTGCTGCACCTGTAGCTCAAGCCCCGTATAGATTAGCACCGTCGAAAATGGAAGAATTGTCTGCTCAACTACAAGAACTTTCTGACAAAGGATTCATAAGGCCAAGTTCCTTACCCTGGGGAGCTCCGGTTTTGTTTGTCAAAAAAAAAGACAGCTCTTTTCGAATGTGTGTCAACTACCGTAAACTTAACAAGCTTATTGTGAAAAATCGATACCACTTCCGAGAATCGACGACTTGTTTGATCAGTTGCAAGGATCAAGTGTGTACTCGAAGATCGACTTGAGGTCTGGTTATCACCAACTCAGAGTTCGTGATGAGGATATTCCAAAGACGGCGTTTAGGACCCGCTATGGTCACTACGAGTTCCAAGTGATGCCTTTCGGGTTGACTAACGCGCCAGGTATGCAGACCATACCTAGATAAATTTGTGATCGTGTTCATTGATGACATCTTGATCTACTCTAAGACCAAGGAAGAACATGATGCACATCTTAGACTAATTTTGGAGTTGCTCAAGAAGGAAGAATTGTACGCCAAGTTCTCAAAGTGCGACTTTTGGCTGTCGAAGGTATAATTTCTTGGACACGTGATTGATAGTGAAGGCATTCACATTGATCCTGCGAAGATTGAGTCAATCAAGGATTGGGAATCACCCAAGACCCCGACAGAAATTCACCAATTTCTAGGTCTTGCCGGTTACTACCGATGATTTATCGAAGGTTTCTCTAAGATTGCCAAGCCTATGACGAAGCTGACTCAGAAAAGTGTAAAGTTCAATTGGGGTGAAAAGGAGGAAACTGCTTTCCATACATTAAAACAAAAGTTATGTAGTGCACTGATTTTGGCATTTCCCGAAGGAAGTGAAAACTTCGTAGTACATTATGATGCTTCTCATAAGGGATTAGGCGCAGTGTTGATGCAGAAGGAGAAAGTCATAGCTTATGCATCCAGCCAACTCAAAATCCATGAGAAGAACTACATGATACATGATTTAGAATTAGGAGCTGTAGTGTTTGCTCTCAAGATGTGGAGACACTATCTCTATGGCGCGAAGTGTGTTGTGTTCACTGATCATAAGAGTTTGCAATATATTTGTAACACCCCCAAATTGGGTCGCAGCGGAATAATGTGTATCCGGGAGCGTTACATTATAGATCAATAGTACAAGATATGAGAACGACCTCAAAAAGAGTCGTTTAAAATACGATATATTGGATTTATTGAAATTGTTTGATACAAAGCACAAATGCTTAAATAGTTCAACATTT
>BQNB010114809.1:2152-21681 GCA_026074375.1 Tanacetum coccineum
CTTTTAACGTAATTTATCCCAATGATTCAAAATCAGAATAGGACAATGATGATGATAACATCGTATGATACAATCTTCGAGGAATTTTTCTGTCAAACCATTACCTGATGTAATAAATACCGATGATGGTGCCTATGCACATGGGTCAAATAAGCTTTTGGAAACAAGTCATGATACATCTAATAAATTTTTCAAAACTGAAATTTTTATCATGGAATTAAATCTTAATATCATGACTTGTAATTATATTATCAAAGGGATGCTAATAAATCTTTTCAAGAATTTGTATGTGCCATTTGGCATCCCGTTCGACCCCAAATTGTTTTATAAGGATGGGATTAAATTGGGGCAAGTCTAACTTAAAGACTTTTCTATAAACAAAAGTGCTTGCCGGGAGACAACCCAGAATGTATTTTCAATTTTTATCGAGTCTGTCTTCCCAGATTGTCTATACGGCGTATCCAAACCCCATGGATACGGCGTATTGACTATCTGGACGTTATCCAGTCTTTATTTTCAGCACAGTCTATACGACATATTCATTAAATGAATACAGCGTATGCATATATCAATACGGCGTATCCAGGGGTATGGATACGGCGTATCGACTTCCTGTACAGTTTTAGGTATTTATTTCGAGTCTAACCAAATGAATACACGGAGATGGATTGCACTTGTTCTAGTATATCTTGCACAGGACCTTACTGAAAAAAAAATGACGACGTTGGTGAAGTATCTACGATCTAGAAATTTCAAAGTGTTGGAGTCTGGAAACTTCAAGGCGGCTGTACAACACACAATTCTTGCTCAATAAACTCATTATGGAGAATCTACCGAGCAAATATTAGGGGAGTTTCTCATTCTAATTTATTTTAATTCCCGTATTTAATGTTTTATTCATACAACAAGAACGTTGTATAATTCAAGTGGGGGGATGGAATTAAAATGTTACTTGTCCTATTTTCCACACTAAAATGCTTAAAATTATGCTCAAATTTAAAAAAATTTCAAGCATACTTTTGTGAAATTACATGTTACATAACCCGCACACAATAACCCTTATTAGATATTGTGAGAATTTAGCCTTATCTGTTTCCCAATGTTTACCCCAAATTCTACAAAATATGAGTGTGTCGGTGATGTAGTAGACTTTAGAACTTGGCTTGGAATATCACTAGAGATCACAGTGATGAGTATTATGGATTTAATTGGAGTAACTTGTTTAAGTTGGTAAATTTTTAGGATTACAACCAAAAAGCCTATCCATGTTGTTTATTAACTAACTACACCGGTTAGTTAAACTCCTGTATAAACCCTTTGTTTACTCTCACTACAAGAGTAAGATACCCCTAGAACAACCCGTAAAGCTAATCCTTTAGGAATTACACCAACTATTTGTTTCGTTACACCTTTACACCTTAACCTACCCTGTTAGATTAAGTTTAATTTACGGTTGCTAGTTGCTTAAAGTGTAGAGTATGTATTTCCCGAGTCTTGTGTCATTTTCTATCTTTGGTGCGGTTGGAAATTTACACATTGCAAATGGGAATATATAAAGTAGTCATAGCTCATGTACTTTTGCTACTATCATAATTATTGGTACGTCCGAAGAATGAAGAATTATCGAAGGAATTATTATGATTGTGAAGATGGTGAAATTACTCTGAGTTTCGTAGTTGGTATTGTTTAAAAAAATCGAAAAAAAGATAAAATGAGAAAAATTGTAACAAAAAAGAGAAGGAAAGTTTGAAGATAATCGTTTCTCAAGAGCATTACCGAAGGAATTACACGAAGGATCGATTATTTGTTAATACGTTATGAAGAATCAACGATGCATGAGTATTGTATAAAGTGGAAGATATAGCCACTTACCTTGTAGAGTATGTAAAGTATGGGATGTAAGGGAAGTTGACCGTTATGGGAACACCAACTTAGGTTGTTGTTTTTAATCTATGATCAAGACATCTGTAAATAGTTGTGTCTTTGTCATGGTAACGGTCAAGAAAAGTGTCTAGCAACTGTATCTTAGTCTTAATCTATTTGTTTCGTACTTTTTATTTAACAACAATTTACTTTCCTTTCCTAATGATTAGCCATTGGTCTACGACTTTTGGTAAAAGTTATAAGATCCCTATCCTATATCATTCTTCATCCTAACCGTTGGTTAAATTTGAATGAGGATGTGATCAAACACACATGTCTATTCCGTCGTTACGGCCATGTATGCGTGCTTTAGCTGCCTTGTTGGAGTGGTACTTCTGGTGAAAGATTGTTGAATGATCAACCCTAAGCCTTATCATAAAAAAAACCCATATTTACCTTTATAAACTTGCTACTCCTTGGCTTTAGTGGTGGAGATGTGTATCCTTGCCAAGCTTATGATAGAATACTCGTCATGATCGAGCAATTGAGCGAATTAGTTACATGTTACCACATAGATTAGTTGAGTGATTTGAGTGTTTTTCATCTTCCTATTTCGTGAGTGTTTTGGTTTGTGACTTGTAATAAGATCGAATAAAATGCAATAAACAGAAAATAACCATATGGGATACTATTTATTGTAAAATTTTAAAGGCTACTGTGGACAAGTAAGGATTTACGTGGGGGGGTATTTAATGACATCAATAATGGTCCTATTTTTTATAGCAAACATTTATCCCATGTAATTAACCCATATTGTATAATTATTGCAAAGAATTGTTACTTACTCGTTTATATTTGAAGAATTGCTGTAATTACAGAGTACATGTGAATCTTTAGCAAAGGCGCACATTTTGGACTTAACGAGGATATCTTGAAGAATTAACGATTTCTGAAACAAAACTCTTTATCCATCAAGAAATATCGGCGTAACCGTGCCTACACACTCCAAATGACCACGAAGGATTAAAGTCCCAATACGCCGTATCAAGGAGACATCAATACGCCGTATTTACAATATAGTAATAAAATATTCTAAAAGATATCAAACATGGTCCTTACTCCAAGAATCCCCAATACGCCGTATCCCACATTGCTCGATATGGCGTATCGAACCGACTTCCAGACCTTATAAATAGACGACCCTAAACTCAGTTTTAGGTATGCAAGTGAATCCCTAAACCACCAAGTCGACCAAGAGACGAATAAAGGAGCACAGAAGGTCAGAAAAGAGCCTCAAGATCATAAGAAAACTCTAGTAATCTTCGCATAACTGAATATGCGTTCGATTAAGGTTTCTTTATTTTAATCGATCATATATCAAACCGTGTGTATTTCTACAATGACTATCGGCTGATACCTATGTTTATGAAGATCTAATGTTTGGTTTGTTTATCTTGATTGCTTAATTTATCATTGATTGTTGTTTATTGATGTGCGGTCGTCGTAGGACTTCTACACGAGAAGTTTTACAACTCCCTAGGCAATGCACCTAATCGTTGTAGTGTAGTATAGGCAAGACTCGGGGTTGTTTATCGTTCACTCGAGGAATAGGTTGGGAAGGCTTGATCATGGTCTAATAGAATTCTAAGGGTTGAGGGAAGATTATTTTTGTACTTGTATATTTTATGGAAAGCAAGTAAATCATATAATTAGAAAGGTTTGGTTTTAGCTATTAACTAAATATATTCAAAACTAATGGTGATAACAATAAGATAAAAGATTGTGTTTATTTAATCATGTATTACTCCCTAGATTGCTTCTCCTAGTGTTGTTGCCTTGTCACACTTGTGATGATCTGTGTAACTATTTCCTAAAGCATGAACGAATTACACGAACCCGCCGTCTACTTAGTATGCCGCTAGAGCAACGCACATGCAAGGTAGTATGAAGACTATTACACGGCCCCTAGGAGTATAGTGCATGTGAAATATATTAAGAGTGGATCAACTATATCAGGGGGCAAGGTAGTATGAAGACTATTACCCGATGATATCCTTTCTACACAATCACGTTTCCCTAGACATATCAACCGAACAGAGTGCAGACAAAAGCTGGTTTTCTAAGACCTAACGTGCACATCCATCACAAGAAGCAACACCACTAAGATCTACATTCTAGGTTTCATACAATCATAAATAAACATAATAGGAGGTTTAGCCAAGCATGTTAAAGATAAAGCAAGAACAATAAATCAAACAACACATAGACATATTGAATGATTAAGTAAACCTTACTTGATTAAAACATGAATTGGAAGAGGTACAATAGGGTTCGTACCCTCTTTTTATTCTAAAGTTACACACTCAAAACCCTAAATTCGAGTTTGTATATATAGGAAAAACGCTGTGACGGCGTCGCGTTTTAATCGTGACGCCGTCATGAATAGAATATTCTAGATATTGGGCTAGGTCGTGTACTGTGACGCCGTCTTGAGATATGGTGACGCCGTCTTGATCTTCGTGGTGACGGCGTCACGTTATATTTGTGACGCCGTCTCCAGCCACTGTAGAGACATTCTTGATAGATGTTGGTGTAGGTTCGTAGTCTTGTCCGTTTCTTCTCCAAATGAGCCCAAGTCACGTGTAATTCTTCCAAATGCCTTCCAAATGAGAAATACCTGAAAAGGAACGATTAAGTACCTATTTTGGGCATAAATGCATGATTTAGGGGGTTAAACGACCCCGAAAAAGTGTATAAAATGACACCTCATCAAATACCCCTACACTTGGGATTTGCTTGTCCTCAAGCAAATGGGCTTTTCTACCTAGACAATAACAATATGAGGGGTCATTTTACTTACTCTTTAAAAATATTCTACAACACAACCTTCTAGACCTCGTAATTAAAAGCACAGAAAGTATATACTAGCACCTCACATAAGTGTTTGGGATTCTCTCTTTCACTCGGGTGTATAATGAATTATAACATATGGGGGAAACAGAAAATCACACTCATTACCTGTCATAGCATATAAATTACCATAGGCTTGGTAAAGGATCAAACCTCCACCGCTAGGTGCAAGTATTATTCATTACTATCTAAGAGGTCTTTATAAAGGGTTGTGGGGTGTAGGTGTAAGATAACATATAATGGAAATGGAAACGGATGTGATACATTTGGGTGGTGACTTTGGGTGAATTTAGGGTGGAAGGGTTAGCTAATTATTTACACGAATACATGCTGGGTTGGTTGCTAAGCCAAGACTCGGAAAAAGATCTACAAACTCTACACAACTCTACATCAATCTCTTTCTTTTTCTTTTCTCAATTTTTTTAAATAACATAATACATCACATGAGGTTTATAACACGTACCCCTACACTTGAGCTTTCACATGCTCGATACAATCTAACTAATGACCTGTTTTGAGGTGGATCAAAAATAACATGGAGATCATTTAACAAACATATGGGGGTATTGACTTAACTTTTCTTCCCCATTCTTTCGCGAAATAAATACTACCATGAATCCCAATCGTCCCAAAACTGTATTTACAAGGATAAAGACTTAGCAACCGTGTACTCAATAATTAACTTGGGTTAAACACAATAATGTACTAAAAGCGAGTACATATAAGGTAGGCTAAGGCTTTTTGGGTGTAACGATTGGTTTAAGGGTGACAATGCTCTTCATTAATAGTCCAGATTAACCAAAAAATTACGAGAACCATGAAAAAGGATAGGCTCAGAGGGTTGTACTAGGGTATCCTGCAATAATTGTGTGCATGGCAAGTTGTGAGTGAATATATATGAACAGTAGTGATCACCAAAGCAGTAACGACTTACAGATTAAAACATAGGTTAATCCTAATGCCTCTTATCAAGAAAATGCTAATACTTACTATGCGGTGTCGGGATGCATCATATGGAAATCATAGAGTGGTGGGGGTGTGAATACATTATCCTTTAAAAACTTAAACTGATTCTTATCAAACCACCGATCAAGCGTGATAGAATATGATGAGTGTTTATATAAATTCTATACCAACAATACATATTCACATTAATGTTCACATCAATCCATGACACAAATACAATCAAAACTATAAAAGCAACACAACACACAATTGCAAATATAAATATAGGGCGATAAATGCAAGTATAAATGTAAAGAGATAAGTAAAAGGAAATGCAAACCAGACAGGATGATTTATAGTGGTTCGGTCACGAAGCACCTCTTCGCCCTACTCCACTCCCCGAGCACCAAACTCGAGAGTTATCTTCACTAGTCAACAAGCTCCCTTTAGGCGGAGAAAACCGTACACAACGTTGCTTATATCAATTTCCGACACTAAGCTAGATGTCGAGTTCTAATCTTAGCTAGAACCAATCTATCATGACTTCACAACTTCTTCACTACTTACACGACTTCACAACACAACTTCACAACTACACAACTTCTTCACTTCATAACTTCACAACTTCACAACTTTACTTCACAACTTCACAACTTCACAACTTCACTTCAAAACTTCACTTCACAACTTCCCTACACTTCACAACTTTACTACACTTCACATCTTCCCTACACTTCATAACTTTACATCACCAAGACATTACCAAGATCATTATGATCTAACATACCTTCTTATGATCACCATGATCTAGCTATTACATAAGTTTGGAATACATGGACTCGATCTCTACAATGTGAATTAAGACATTCACAAATCGCACTAACTAAAAACTTACGAACATAAATTTGCATCTTGATGATAGCAAGAGTTCTTCTCTTGCACTTGAATAATTGGATGATTGGATCACATTTAAACAAACTTATAACAAGTTTAGTGATCAAAGAAAAACATTTGAAAGAAGAGTTTAGATCTAAGAAAAACTATATGCAAAGAGGTGAGAAAATCTGTGGAAACAGTCCACTATTTATAGGGAAAAATATTAATTTTTTATTTGGGCGGTCCCCTTAATTATACAAGGGCGGTCCCCTTAATTATGGGGCCGCCCATTTTTTAGATGCTCTATTTTTTTGTCTTTTTGTGGGGAATGTTTTTCTGGAACTTTCTAGCCGTTTTTGGGTAGAAAATTTAAATTCAAAATGTTTATTTTGAATAAAACATTCCTTATAAATACAAAAATGTTTTGTATATGTTTTTTTTAAAATGTTTGTCCCATTTTATAAAAAAATGTAAGTTTTGGAAAAATAAAAAAATTTCTTTGATCATTCAACAAATTAAAGTTTGTTTGTTCATACCTTTAGTGATTTATGTCGGGTGAGAACTTAAATTTGTTGTTGAAGAAAACATGAGACGTCAAAAGATGTTGACGTATGAATTCATGATTTGTGATTACGAGTAACTTAAGCACTTTACATTATGTGTTATAAGTTACATGTTTGTAATCACCAAAACATGAAGAAAATGTATAGATTAAATATCATAATGTAATATTTCTACCAACAATCTCCCCCTTTTTGATGATGACAAAATATGTAAACTATAACTCATAGTAAAATGTATAAGTTACTTGTCTACACTTCTTCTTCCCCTTTTGTCGAAACAAAAAGGTGGACTGCTAGACGAGACAATAACTACACTTCAACTCTTCAATCAAAGAGGTGAGCTTGCATAATCCTAAGTGAAGTCTTGATTCTATCAATCCCTTTTAAACAATGACATCCCTTGAACATTGACTCAAGCGGATCCATGGATCAAATTAGTTGCAAACTCTTAACCTACATCAATGGTTAGTTTCGTGCAACAAAAAATATATATAGGGATGAAAAACACATATCAAAAAATGTGTAGATGTCTTAAACGGTTGCAAACGTAATGGCTTGGACATTTGCAAATGCTCCCCCTTGATTGGGGCACCAAGAAATCGAGTAACGGAAAAGTGCTACAAAACAAAGTTAGTAGAAAAATGCACCATCAATATAAGGATGAATATATAGCTATATTATATTATAATGAAATTTATATAATATAAAAATAATATATATAATAAAATTATATATATGTAAATATAGTATATATATGATATAATATAGTATAATGTAATATAAATATATTTATATATAATATACTATGTATAAATATAATGTATATATATATATATGTATAATATATATATATATATATATATATATATATATATATATATATATATATATATATATATATATATAATGATGATGATAGATATATATGCAAGACATTTAGTGGGGAACAAATCATGTATGTTTTAGGTATATGCACTCTAAAGTGTGGCACTAAAGACAACAACCTAAATAAAGAAAAATGATGAATGCTTAAGACATGGAAATGTTTAGGAACCAATGATAAGATTCGACTTACACATGCTTAAGGACTAAGACTTGACCAACAAGTCTTATTATGAGAATGACTCCTTCCAAGATGTCATATGGATAAGAAGTATTAACATATGATGATTGTGGGTTTGAATAGACTAAGTGTTGTATTGAGAGATTCCTAAATATTCAATGTTCCTTTGTTAAGCATTATGTATGCTTTTTATGTTTGGGGTGTTTAAGGATAAACATTATCGTAAGACTTTAGGTCGAACTAAATGTTGATGATAAGGATGATTGGTTGAGGAAACATAAACGAAGAAGGATGAGCATGAATGGAAAGGGAAGGTGTTGACTATAGGTTTGTTGGGTGTTTTGTTGGTTGTTAATGTTGATGAACAGGGGTGAAAATGTGAAAATGGTGGAAGAAAAGTGAAAGACACGACATTGTGATGACCCAACAATACTTGAAGGTTGAATATCTTCTTTGTGTTCTTCACTTGCTCAAAAGAGGATATGAACAAATAAAAGACACAACATTGTGATGACTCAACAACACTTTGAAGATTGAACATCTTCTTTGTGTTCTTCACTTGTTAAACAGTGGAAATGATTGGATGAGACGCATTTCATTACGAAATTCACTTGTGATGAATGGTTACATGGTGAATCTTCTTGTGAAGATGACTAGGTGGATGACTCGAGGTTGATAGTAGTAAGGATGACTCGGTTTTTCATTTCACTTTGGTGATTTGGGGATGTACTAGAACTAGTGATTACTAATAAGAGTGAATAATAGTTATGAGGTTTGAGTGTATGGTAGAAGTGTATCTTGTGGTTTCTAGTGAATAAGAATCACCTATGTGAGTTCTTGAGAGTGTTTGGTTAAAGGATATATGTGAAGATGTGTGTTTTCTCTTCCTTTCTAATTCGTGCTCATCTGAACATAAATTGTAGAATAAAAAGAATAGGTGAAGAGAAATAACGACGGAAGCAATTAGCTTGACAATGTCATGACGGATGACGGTTAGCATACGATGAACTTCATCCACGAAGTTATGTAGCTCTTCTCGAGTATTACGAATGTTCATAGACCAATCACACGACGAGGTACGAGGTTGTCTTAAAGGAGGTAGCGGAAATGTGGACGGAAGATATTAACAATCTATATAATAATAGAGGCGTGACAAAGGTTTTTGTGAAACGACTTAGACACGAACAATGAGTGACATATTAATTTGCATTTCGCGAATTAAAAATGCTTAAACATTTCGGATGAAATGATTAAGTTGTCGAGATTTATTGGAATAACGAGACTTTTTTGATCTCTTGTCCTAGACTCTCGATTGTGCATTTTGGTTTAGACTCGAGGCTGGAGCATATGCCACCTATTCAATATCAACAATCTCGGAATGAGGTATAGTCAAATAGATAACGTGTGTATCTCCGTGACAAATGAACAAGTTTCTTAAGAAAAACTCGAAATGGCTGGGAAGGTTTTGTGCATTGCTCACTGGGTCCCATGATGTCGTTTTCAATTCAGCAATCAACTTGTGAGTCTACAGCATATGTGCTTGACCGTTATCTGCCTAAGTGTGTGGAGGGCTTCTTTTGTTAACCCTTTATCCATACAATCTTTTTAAATTCATCAACGCCTTCAATACTTACCAAGACGACATTACTAACAGCAACCAATGTTTGTGATTGATCCAGTGTTAACTCAATCTTAGTCGGCTTAATTCCCATATACATTCATCTCCAATCATACATAAGGAACTGCAATTTATAACATTGAATATCCTTGGTAATCCTCCGTCTGGTTGGATCATAGGATTGATTCTTAACCTAACCACCTTATACTTCAGATCGCGTGAAATTAATATGTTGTTGGGTATAAGATGAACATAAAACCTATTCTTGTCTGTTCATCACATTGAGTCGAATAGAATCATAGTTTAAAATTACATTTTCTTCCCCATATTTTAAATAATAAACACTTAGTTTATTGAAATACTTGTGATTAAAATATGGTCTTAAAAAATCAGTGGGGAGAAAATATTATCAGCATGAATGGTTGTTGGTACACATTTTTATAATGTTTTTGAATACATAAGAGTTGCCCGTTTAAAATGATCCAAGAACATTAAAACTTCACTTTGTTTTTCGAAAAACTCCCCTAAACAATAGGATACAATTGCGAAATTGTATGTCTTTTGAAAAACAATGTGAGGGGATGGAGTGTTGAACACACAATTGTTGAAAGTATTAGAATGTCATCGAGAAATTCTTGAAAAATTGTGTTCAACCTTTTTGAAAAACCAAATGTTAGAGGACTTCTCTTCTAACGGTAAGGGTAAGCGCACTGAAACGTACAATTTTGAAAATTATAGAACTTGTCATCGGAGAATTCTTGAAAAAATGGTGTTCAAAAACCTTTTGAAAAACCAAATGTTAGAGGACTTCTCTTCTAACGGTAAGGGTAAGCGCACTGAAACCTACACTTTCCTTTTTCTTGAGCTAAAACATTGAATGTCTTGTAAGAACAGCTCAAGACCGAGAAACGTTTATTTTCTCGTTGTGAGGGATAAGATATAAACCTTTCCTTTATTTGAAGTCCGGGTTATTAACTGACATTTGCATAATAACATAAGATCATTAGAAAATGAAAAATGACATGTTTTGAAACTATTGAAAACTCTCGCTCGAAACTTCATTTAACACACCCTCGGTCAATGTTATAATACGACATTGCTAAGTCACGTAATATGTTATCATTCCAAGACTGTCGAGAAGATTATTTTGGAAATTTTTTCTGTGTTTAGATTTTGTATTGTATAAATATCTCCGTTGTCCTCGAGCAACTTGCTATGTGAATGGTGAATAGTAATTCCAACTCTGTCCGTGAAGTAACTTTCTTGTCTTGCTTCAGGAACAACTTTGGGAACCACCTTGAACTTGATTGTTCAATGCTGAGGTCTGGAATCCGAGTTTCTGAGCGGTTAGAGCAGAAGTCAAGAACGAGGGACTTACTTATGTAAAACAGACATCATTTGAACATTGAGGAACGGGGCCTGAAGTGTTATTCAGCAGACACCATTTCTTGTCGTTGTGGTGCGAGGTCTGAACTGTTATGATCAGACATCATTAGAAGATTTCATCTTTTGTGAAACCATTCTGGCACTGGTTTCTTAGATATCAGAAATTTCACAACCACACTCTTAGATATTCCTGCTTTCATTGTATAGTGCATCTGCAGTTATGTCAATTCGGTTGGTCGAGTTTTTTACCATGATGAATGACGTACCTGCACTTAAACCAGAGTTTGTTTTGCATGCCTGAATATGAGGGATATCTACTATTGAACCATGTGTGGGTTCACTGTCGAACTCTTATGCCATGCAATTAGTTGAGTAAAGCTTATCCTGTGGAATCCACCTAAGAGACAACATTACTAAAGATTCACCCGTTGGTTTCACCTAAGACAAGATTACTAGAACATTGTTTTCTCCGGGACAGTCGTAAGTCATTTTGTTTGAGAACCTAATGTCCTGTGGGGATCGTGTCTTTCTGGTTTCTTAGAATGCACTTTTGACTTTTTCTTACGTCATATATCTCTTTGTTGTCTTATGGGATTTTGCATCCTTATTCTGTGCAGAGGCACGAGTATTTAACCTTGAGAGGTATTTCTAAGACGCATTCATCATGATTTGCACTATAAAGGCACTTTTTGCATTAGGACATTTGCAATTCATATGAACTTCAGAAAGGCTTTTGTTCCTAATGTTCTCCTAAGTGAACATCTTTGTTTGAAACCCGACTACTCATTGATGCTTGCCAATTCCTAGGTTTTGGTTTGCAACCATTAGCAGTGTTGGGTAATCTAACAGGATGAATCATACTAGGTTTTCCATTCACTTCTTTGTCTTATCTGAGGTATGCATCTTTTCTTAGCTTCACTAGGTATTATTATGAATCCCTATACATGTCATTTGAGCCTACTTTTTCCCTTGGTGACTGATGTGACACATGCTTTGGGCAATTCCTAGAGGGGCCAGGTGCAATCACATTGGTGTTTCGAACTGCTTGTTTTCTAATCTGAGGCAAATTCTGTTGAGTGACTTGTTTAAACAAACCATCTGACACATTAGTTTTATTAACCGACTGTTTCGTTTGAAAACTTCTCATTTCAGGAGAATTTGAAAAAGGAGTCGGTTTTCCTAAAACTGATGGTTTTTGGATTCCCGTTGAGCATTATTGGGTTGTGACGAACAGATGGTTTATTAAACTGAGTTTCCAACAGACTTTCCCTTGCAGTTCTCGATGAGTTTCTTTAACTCACTTATGGCTATGTTCTTGTCTTGGCATTGAGCTTTCAAATACCTTGTATTTCATGATATTTGTTGCACTTCTTTTCGAAATACATTAGATCCGTTTGCTTTGCAAAAACTGAGTTTTTTTCATTGGTGCTTTTACATTGTTGTAAAACAAGTTCTAGAGAAATCAGTGTTTTTCATAGTTTAGAAAAACTTTTTAACAAATTATTATGAACTCTTTTTAACAGATTCCAGTTTGTTTGAAAGCTTTGTGCACGACATCACATTCTTTGACTTTATGAAGATACAAGCATTGTAATTCAGCATAAGCATTTAAATCAGATAGAGAATGCAAATATGAACATGTAACATCTTTAGACTCACACTCTTCGATAAGTAGATCATACATATTTGAAAAATCAGCCTTTTCAGATTCAAGTTCGTCAACCTCGTTTTCAAGATATTTAACGTACTCAAAATCTTTATGCATTTCTGTTTTAAGTTTGTGTTCAAATCGAAAACTGTCATTTTGTGACTTTATTGAAAGAGGCATGAGTAAGGTTTTTATCAAAAGTTCCATATCATGAGCAGTTGGCACCCGAAAATAATCACTAGTATGTTTAAACCAAGTTTGATCAACAATTTCCCTAAATTGATCAGAAGTTAAATGGCATATTCGTTAAAAACTTGTCTCACTTTTACTAATGGATTTTGAAACGGTAGAAAGGAAACTTATAGGCAATGTTTTGGTTTGATTCTAAGCAAACGGTTTTCTCCACATTGTCTTCTAACTTCTTTGCGCGTTCCAACTGAAAAGAAACTCCATGAGGGTGCTTTGAAATTTCATAAAGACATTTTGTTTGTGTATCATATGTTACACATAATCTTTTTTCAATTTTGATCTACTCTCGTTATCAAGAGTCATGGTCCTCTTCCTATCAGGGGCCAATCTGATGCAAAAGGATCAGAAGTATCAAATGGGAATCTCATACCAAAACATTGGTTTATCAGATAAGCTTTCTTGAAGAGGTACCTTGGATGGCAAAGGTTATCTACCATCATAATGTCGCGCAGTTGGGTGCTAACAATATGAATGGTCTGATTGACTCGATACGAGATATACACAATTTCGTTCAAAAACTTTAACTGTTTGTCCATATCAATCATCTTGTCAAATATCTTTTTCTTTCCTTAACCTAATAAAATCCGAAATGACCTTGTATTTCTTTTGGAGATATACCTACCAGTTGTGACTAGTTAAAAGACCTCTTTTTTGACTAAATCATCGTTGTTTCTGATCAAGAACTGAAAATCTCATAGGCTTTTGTCTTTAAACCCTTCTTTAATTTCAATGTCTTTTAAAGCTATTATCCTAGAGTTCTCATTTACTTGTTTGAAGAATCTCATAATCATTCGCCGTCATTAAAGAGCTTGTACTTCTCAAGCTCAGTCTGTTTGGTCTGAAGTGCAATCAGACAACTATCTCGACAACTAATAGCCTCCCCCAGAGCACTATTGGTTTCATCAAGGTTATTTTGCACTTTTTCTAATTCTTGATCAATGATGGCGTTTTGCTTTCTTTAATTGCTTTAAAAGTCGTTTTGTTTATCCTCCGTATCCAGAGTTAAATTATGCAAATTAAATAGCAAGCGCATCACGCTCATTAACAATACTTCAGCATTTTTTTGATCCCCTGATTATCATTAGTACCTAATTTTGATGAATCAAAGTGACAATGCTATCAATCCTTCTCTCTCCAAAACATTGTGTCGATAATGGATTCAGGTAGCCCAGATGGTCCCGTCTCACATTGTCATACACATTACTTTACCATCATGATTTTTGAACCTGTTCCAATGGCTGACCCAGTAGAACTGGATTCATCAGGTGAGACCGGTCCTGAATCTTTCCCATGTTCTGTAATGTGCTTCCAATTCCGTTCATACAATCTCTTCATCCAGTTCTCCTCGTAGCCAATCAGCATTGGCTCAGTCTTGCAGAGAACACCACTTGTTCAGCTTAGTTTGCACATCATCATCTTTCCTTGTGATACGCGTATCTTTAACCCGCTTTGGCTTCCTGCATTCCTTTGCATAGTGCCCATATCCCTTGCAGTTAAAGCATTGTATCCCAGTCTGTTGCATTACCTGACTGCCTACTGTTTCCCTAGTCCCAGCAACTGTCATTGTCCTTTGATTCCTAAACTGCCTTGACTGATTGTCATTGTTATACCTTGGTGTGGTATCTTCAGTCTTTCTTGGAGTTTATGAAGAAGTTCGAAGGTGTTGTTGTAGTTTGTAGAGCTTACTTGAAATACTTAGCAAAAGGATGCCAAATTCTTTTGCATTTCCTTATCGTCTGAGCTTGTTCAGGATCACTGTTCTCATCAAACTGAAACTAACTGACTCAGATTAGTGTGATTGGATTGGCAATCTCTTTGCCCCTAGTGTCTGGGAAGATCCACCATGGTCCTAGTGGACGATAGAGTTGCATTTGATCTTTGAGGTTTATGGTCATAATAGTAATTGACTGATATGGGTTGAGCAGCCGAACGAGTGCTATGGCATTTGCACTTTTGGCTATTCCTCATCAGCAACGAATATCATTAACTTCCAGTAGAAACTGCATCAGAATAGTCAGAATAATCTGTGATAAGAGACATGTCTATCTTTTGATTGTTTGACAATCGTCTTAAATCTTGACCATTCTGGTTGACAGTTATGTTGATAGAAAATGAACATCGCATTCATTGTTGTAACTTGCAAGTTGTTTCCTTTCCAACTCATTCATCAATTTGTAAAAACCAATGATTAATACGACTTTCATGTCGTTTCTATCCAGCACAAAGAAAAAAAAACGAGAAGTATCTTCCCAAATCCCAGAACAAGATTGGTCTTTACATCTTGTACGAATTTTCAACGATTTGCACCCTTTTTTTAAGCCTTTCAAATGGCTATCCACATTTCATTTGCCGTGTTGCAACATCACCATTTGAGTTATTTCATCTCCAATACCGTTTAAAGCAAGAAGATTGCCTTCCTTTTCAGACTGAAAGTTTTTCTTTGTCTCATGGAGTCATGTACAATATTGTTTCCGACTGAGTATGTTGTGGAACTGCAGTTAACGACCTTCGCAGCTCATCAACACTTGAACTTGTACAGTGGTTGGCACGTAGGACCACTTATATACTCTTTTTTAGAGGGGGGGGGGGAGGGGGAGGGAAGGGGGGGGTGGGAGGGGGGGGGGGGGGGAGGGGGGTCCGCCACCATTTGGTTTTGTGTCAAATGTACCGTAAAAAACGTGATCTCCATTGTGAAATCATCCTGGTCAAGATTGGAGGACGATCCTACGAACCAGCTGCCATGAAATATATTGTGCATTTAGACTATCTGTTGAGGCAGTGTTGACTGTAGTAACATGATGAAATAAATGGGTTATTATTAGAAGTGAGAAAGATTTTTGTTAGATCTTAAGTGGATATGATGTGATTGAAGTTGTGGTCTTGTATGCAATTCACGTTCATGGGATTTTACACGTCTATGATTAAAACCGATAAAAGAATTAACGGGATTTTACAAAATCAATAGAAAACCGTGAGTTGATTTGAATTCGGAATCAGCGGCCAATGATTTAATAGACTAAAAAACCAGATAATTTTCTGGCTAGGGTTAAAGCTGTTTGTTTAAATAGCTCACCAAACTGTAACGGGCCTAAAAATACACTGGGTCCGTAAGCCTAGAACAAAAACAAGTCTAACACAAATTCCAAAAAAATGAAAAATGTCAATAAATCATAGTAAACGAGGGTTTTGGGCCTCGAAAAATCCTTAACCAACTAAAAGTTGGTTATAGCGTGATCCGTCTCGTTTTTCTCTTCGATTTGAGAGGTCACGGGCCTGAAACGGACTTACGGATCAAAAGTTATGGCTGTTTTACTGAAACCCTTTTCTTCACACAAAACGCAGTGACACCAAAACGCAGTGACACCAAAACGCAGTGGTTGAGATTTGGTCAAAACGCAATGGTCAAAACGCAATGGTCAAAACGCAATGGTTGAGATTTGGTCGAAAAAAACGCAATGGTCAAAACGCAATGGACAAAACGCCATGGTCAAAACCGCAATGATTCTTGGGTCAAAACGCAATGAAATTTGGTCAAAACGCAATGAAATTTCTTCAAAACGCAATGAAATTTCTTCAAAACGCAACCTGCAATCAAAACGCAATGAACCAAAACGCAACCAAAAAATCAAAACGCAACATGAAGAACATCAAAACGCAACATAAGAAATCAAAAACGCAAACAAGAACTTTTGCTAGGAATCAAACGCAAAACGACGAAATATACGATTTTTTTTTCACCAAAAAATCGCCTTATCATTCACCCTTATTTGAACTTTTAACTATGATTTCTTCAACTTGCACAATTAGCTTACTTATGCTTTAGATCTTAGCTAATAACAATAAACATTCGACACATCTACAGCACAAAAATTCGGGGTTGATTTTTTTCTTCCAATATTACACACGAATTTGATCTTGTTTAAAACCACAAGAAATCAACCACGAAGTCCACACGTAGCTCTGATGCCGATATGTAGGATCCCGTACCACTATACTTCATATAATCAAACACGAAATCGGAACTAGAAATGAGAAAGAGGGTGAGTTGTTTAGAGAGAGAAACTAGAGAGAGAATTGAGAGAGAAAAGAGAAATGAATTATATTAGAAAATAAACAACTTAACAACTTACTTTTCCAAGTGGAAAAGTTCCTTATAAAACCCCGACACATAAAGTGACGCGCGGGATATTTAACTAGGACCCCGGGCTCGGGTTTTGCTGGATTAAACCCGAAACATATACAATATAGATTAACTAATCGAGCCCGATTCCGATACTTTCCTATTACAACATTAACTAATTAAAGACCGAAGCTCCATCGTAGAGTGACCGAACTTCCTTGTTCGACTCCAATAAATAAGGCAAACAATCTCTCCCCGAAGTGAGCTTGAACACTGGAACGAGCTTCTTAATGACACATAAAATTGAGGCTAACAGACTAAACATCCTTCCAATATGTCATAAGGATTACGAAGTATTACATATGATGATTATGGGTTTTGAATAACTAAGTGTTTTATTGAAAGATTCCTAAATCCACAAGGTTTCTTTGTTAAGCATTATGTATGCTTTTCATGTTTGGGGTGTTTAAGGATAAACATTATCGTAAGACTTTAGGTCGAACTAAATCTTGATGATAAGGATTATTGGTTGAGGAAACATAAACGAAGAAGGATGAGCGTGAATGGAAAGGGAATGTGTTGACTATAGGTTTGTTGGGTATTTTGTTGGTTGTTACTGTTGATGAACAAAGGTGAAAATGTGAAAATGGTGGAAGAAAAGTGAAAGACACGACATTGTGATGACTCAACAACACTTGAAGGTTGAATTTTAAAAGCTAGGAAAATTAAAAAAAAGGTCTCTTGTGTGTGAGTAAGTGAGGCTTTATATAGCCTCACCTGAAGCTTCCAGACCTAAAGTTTGTTACACGCTCCCATCAATCCTAGCCCTTGAATCATCTCTCATCATTGGACGCTCTCTCTCCATCTTTGGATTAGATTTTGATCACACGGATTGCCAACGTAGCAATCCGTGTGTCAGAGGCCTTTGTGCTTCTTTTCCATACGTTTTAGTGCAGATCCCATCATTTTTGTGTGTTTTCTCCCTTGCCTCCGTGTCATCTCTTGTGGGTATTGGCCAATGAGAGGGCTTATGTGACGTTTATCCCTGCCATGTTGTACTTAGCCACTTGAATTAGCTTGCCATGTTGTCAATTAAATTTTACCCTATGATTATGACATTGGGTAAAAGGTTAAAGACGGGTGAATAGTATTTTACTATTACCCGCGCTAATTTGAAAAGGGAATGGGCAAGGGGTTTGACTCAGCTTGTGGGCTCATTGACTTGGGCTTTGTATTTGGGTTTTAGGTTATTTTAAATAAGGGTTGGGCCGGTTTTGGTTAAATAAGAGTTAACGGGTGTTTACTCTTTATATATTAAAAAGTTAACACCGTTAGGGATTATTTTTTTTTGGGTTTTGTCTTTTTGTGGTTGACTAATGTTGACCAAGGGTTGACCATTGATTGACTAGAGTTGACCATTTGACCTTTGATAGCATTCTCCCGGCTCTTGTATTCTCTTTCCTTTCCCGTGCTCGTGTTTATCCGGCTTTGACCGTTTTCTTGAGATTTTTGCATTATTCGTACCTACACAATCACAAAGACAAAACAAGCAATATCCAAGCATTTAAAGCATAACTTTGTCTTTTTAGGGCCATTTTTGATATAAAACGGATATGTGTTTTCTCACATATCAATATTAACCATCTATAAAATAATAGAGCCATGATTAAGGTTTTTGTGAAACGACTTAGACATGAATAATGAGTGACATTTTAATTTGCATTTCGCGAATTAAAAATGCTTAAACATTTCGGATGAAATGATTAAGTTGTTGAGATTTATCGGAATGTTTTTAATAGTATCAAGACTATTAAAATGAGAATGACACGTTTATGATAATTTTTTTCATCATTCCTAGACCAAGACTTGAAAAATTAAACGGTTCACGTTTGATTGGTTTGGTGAGGATGTCGGCGATGTTGTCCTCCGACGAAACTTTTTCGATGAAGATATTTCCTTTTGGACATTGTCGCGAAGGAAATGACGACGAATTTTGATGAGTTTTCTATCCTAAGATCGATGGATAATGTTCGATCCTCATTGTATATGAGGTGAGCATGACGATAAACCATCATAACATTCATAAGGGGATGGAAAGGACTAACGGATGTGAAAGTACTTTGTCTTAAGGTGTGTATATTAAAGAGGCTACGAATCACTTATGTAGAAACTCGTAAGACCTTTGTCACACGAAGGTTGATGTAAGCTTTTAGCTTTAGGAAGAGCATTTTAACATATGTTGTTAAAAGGTTTGAATATGAATTTTCGGATATGGCCTTTAACGTTTG
>BQNB010114810.1:0-21681 GCA_026074375.1 Tanacetum coccineum
TATGTTGAAAGTATCACCTCGTAAAGGTGTCATCCGATTCAGAAAATGAGGAAAGCTTAACCCCCGATACATTGGACAATTCAAAATCCTTGAACGGATTGGCCCAGTAGCATATAAACTAGAGCATCCTGAAGAGCTCAGTAATGTTCATAGTACTTTCCACATTTCTAATCAAAGTAAGATGGAACTCTAAAAGAGGACCAGAATTTACATGGGAACGCGAAGATCAAATTCATGCCAAGTATCCACATCTGTTTTCAAACATCACTCCGGCATCCAACTAAATCTCAGGACGGGATTTCTTTTAAGGGAGGGAGACTATAACAACCCGCAATTTCATCAATGTAATTATCCATCTATTAAATTAGATGCACTTTATATACCACCTTTTTACAGGGAATTTTTTTGCTTTATCTCATTATGCAACATAACTTGCATCTCTAAAGTAAACGAGCTCACGCAACCTCTATCAATGCCATTCTATCTATGTTTATATCATATAAACATCCTAATATGTCAAGTCTATATCTTAATATCATTTTACCAAGTACATTATCCATTTAACGTACTTTTCAAAACAAGCATTAAACGTTAACGTTTACATCAAAACCCTAATTATATGTAATGTATACATATAAAATTAATGTACAAGCCTTTAAAGCATGTGTAAAAGTATCAATACACAAAATTTGAATATCTTTTCCCTCTTGAATCAAGTTACAACTTTCTAAAGCTCAATGTACAAGCTAATCATGCCTAAAAACCTAATTAGGTCATTTAAGCTTCTAAACCATGTTTAAACTTTACCACCACTTTAACATAAGGTACAAGCACTTAATGAATGACTTTTAAACCCTAACCCTAACTCGAATTAAAACCAAAAATCCTAACCCAAAACCCTAAACTAACCCGGTACCCTTTTTACTTCATTTTTACCTATTTTTAAACCAACCAAGCACCCTAGCACCTCTATGACATCACCATGACATCACCAAGTAGCTTACAAGCACCTCTATCACCACCCTTAAGCACCAAGGTGGCCTTGTCAACCCTTTCTAGCCGAACCATCATAAACCCCACCAAAACCCTTCCACCTCTGCATATCTAGTTTCTAGCTTACAAAACTCATCACCTAGCATCCCTTAATCACCACTCTACAGCCCTTGATCCCCACAATAAGAAAACTTAGGCACAAAGGGTCATTCAGCCCTATAAATAGCCGAATACCCCAAACCATTCAAACACACCTCAAATCTTCATATATACAACAATGGAGTCTTAACTCAGACCAAGAAGGATCAAGTGAAGTCCCTAAACTCAGAATAGAAGCCAAGAATCAAGAGAAAAGAACCCTTGAAGTCGTTACTAGGCGTACGAACCCGAAAACCCCATTTCAACCCATATTAGCTCAAGTAATCTCAAATTCTTGTTCAATAAGCTTATAATCTGTATTAGAATGTTCATAATACTCTTAAGATCATATATAAACTCTTTTTTGAATCCTTGAATCCTCAAACCCGTGTGTTTTTTATTAATACCCTAAAAACGACCCGTTTTGATTTTCTAGCTAACGAATCCTTTTTCTAAACTTTTGTTATGTTAAAACATCTTATTTTACCTTATTCTAATAAGCTATAACCTGCAAATATCATTTTTAACCTTAAAATAAGATTGCATGTCTTAAGATCATGTATGAACTCTTTTTTGAAGCTTTGAATCCTCAAACCCATGTGTTTTTGATAAAAATCCTAAAAATGACCCGTTTTGATTTTCTAGCTAATGAATCCTTTTTCTAAACTTTTGTTACGTTAGAACATCTTATTTTTGCTTATTCTAATAAGCTATAACCTGCAAATATCATTTGGAATCATAAAATAAGCTTGCATGGCTTTTTGGACTTGTTTTGCAAAAGTTTCCATGCATAGGGGTATATATCGTAACTTTCTGAAATTTATAACTAAAGGGGCTGAAAATGTCATTATTTAAAAGTTATAACTATAAGGACCTATTTTGCCAAGTTTCAAAGTTAAAGGTTTAAATTATATATACTTTATATATAAAGGACTAAACTTGTAAAAGTTTATAAACCAAGGGTATATATTGCCAATTTTGCAAACTTATAAAATATTATATTTTTATATTAATTATTCAAATATATATAAACTATTCTATCTTTTGAAGAAACTTAAAATCTTATCATCTCACGTTACTAGGGAGCTTCATATAAGGGATTTCATTTGGTTATACGTTTTGCCGAGTTTGCTGGATTTACGATTTAAAGTGTCTTGGCTCCTCAAACGTTTACTACATGACCTCTGAATTATGATGGCCCGAACAGTGATACGATATTTCCATAATAAATCCAATCAAAATGATATTTCATTATGACATAAAACATATCCAATCAAACTAAGACTTGACATATTACCCAGGTTGTGTGACGAAGCCGTTACTTTCATTTTATATACTTTTGCTATCAATCAGATTTCCCTGTACTGTTAAGGTGAGTTCATAGCTTCGCATTCAATCTTTTAAATGTTTCATAAACCCACGAGGGGGATACATGCTATAAACCATGAATGCAAGTATATTTTGTATGTTATCCTGATACATTATTGCTAAGTCCCTACTTTTGCCATTAAGTCCCCACTATCATGAACCATTAATTACTCATCGGGGTAAGCGCGAATGCTGTGAATAGATCTATTTGGGACTGGACTCCCCGTTGGTGTACCTATACTGTCGGTAACCAATAGCACACATTTGAATAACTTTACGGGTGTTTTGGCAAAGATACCCGTTGGGGCAATTATTTGTGGTTATTGATTAACCTAAGGCTTCGGTGTCATGAGCTTAGGGCAATAATATTGTTTTCCATGATAATTGTACATGCATGCAATTATTACAAACTATGGGTGTATAACAACGTAACCCACTATTGAACTGCATTCAAACTACTTTACTTAAACCTATGAATTTCACTCAACCTTTGTGTTGACTTTTTAGCATGTTTATCTCAGGTAACTGAACATCTTATGGCACAGAGTGGCAACCAGAACTTTGAAGGATGGCTAAAACTGTATCATTCAAAACTTTATTTTGTCATGAAGATTTTAGGACCTCTATTTGTAAAAACTCTGATGAAATAATGAATGATAACTTATCTTTTAAAAACGTCTCTTTCGAGTCGTTTTCTATGATTATGACTGTTGTACTATGAAATAATACCCCAGATTAGCTTTCGCTGCTATATGTCAAAAATGGGGGTGTTATAAAAAAGATAACAAAGAAGGAGGACATTGGAGGAAACTTTGAAATACCTTGCAGCATAGGAGGCCTTAAACATGTGAACGCCCTAGTCGATCAAGGGTCCGATGTAAACGTCATGCCCTACTCCACTTATGTGAAACTTACCGACGAAAGGCCTGCTGAGATAGGACATTAGACTCTTACTAGCTAGCCACTCGTATATCTACCCTTTAGGAATAGCTGAGGATGTATTAGTTAAGGTCGTTGAACGTGTGTACCCTATGGATTTTGTGATTTTGAACATAATGGAAGACGAAAAGAGGCCTTTCATCTTAGGAACATCATTCCTAACAACAGCCAAGGTCGTGATTAAGTTTAAGAAGGGCACCATAGTTCTAAGGTCTGGAAAGAGTAAGATAAGTTTTCATAGGATACCTGATTCCCCCTGTATGATCGAGAGAGGAGTCAAGAATGACATAGAGCCTATAGCCCCCACTATGACTGTAAATAAGCTAGTCTTGGAATGGGAAGAAAGGATAAAACTTCACTTGGAAAGGGAGATAGACTTTAACCGATGGAAGAGCAAAATTTCAAAGGCAAGCATCCCACTCTTGTTATAGTAGAAGGAAGACTGGATGACAAAGGAGAAGTCACGTAAGGACGTGTGACTTCGAGTCTAGCTACAAGACTCATAAATAAAGAAAAGTGCTTTTTAGGAGGCAACCCAATATTTACTTTCCCGCATATTAGGAGTGTCTAATGTTTTAATTCTTTATTGTTTGCTTTATTATGTTTGAATTATTTTGTAACCATGCTTTGTTTGTTTGTAACTTCGTCTTATTTTCAATTTCCCAAAGGTATTTTGCAACAAAATAAGTGTAGGGGAAATATCAGGTTTTTAGAACCAAATTCAAACATTTAAAATGAATTGTTTAGATTAATCTGCGTCAGTTTTGAGTCATATGATTGAATTATTAATTCTCAGGTTGTTATGCAGCATTTTGTACAGGAAAATAACTTATAAGAATGAGTGCAGGAAAATTTTCATCAAAAACAAAAAATGAGTTTTCTCAGAGTGTGGAGACGGCATCATGATTTACATGCTACGCCGTCACCGTGACACTCGTGATGTGGTCAGGATATTCCTGGCGGCGTCAAATGCCCAGTTACAGGAAAACTCGAAAATTTTAAGTATTTCTAAAAATATAACTTGTACAACACTTAAGAAAGTTTAAATTATTTTATAAACCTACAAAACCCTAATTTTAACAATTCTCTCATCCTATCTTTACTGTTTTAATAGAGTCAAAACCTTAAACTCGTATTGTATATATATTTATCCCATGGATTTTATGCTTGGTATAGTTGTCTTTGTCTTTGATTACATGTTATATTTGATGAGAAGAAGCTTGGAAGTTCTTAGGAAGTTTCATTAGATGATTCTTGGAGGACGATTTAACCAGTTATCGTATGTTTCTTCTCCATTATTGAGCAAACCAGGGGAGTACTAGTTTCTTTTTCTTGTTTTCTTTTCCCTTTATTCGTTTTTACGGGTACTTCTATAGAACATTGGGGACAATGTTCAACTTAAGTGTAGGGGGAATTAAGCCTTAGAAACTATTCTTTCATTTGCCATTTGCTTTGTCCTTAAAATGATGGGTAATATATCGAAACATAGCATAAAAAGGTAATTTTAACCAAAATTTAAAATTTTTTATGACACATACCGACGAAAACCGAGTATTAATAGCGTCTCATGGATAGGAATTTATATGACTAGCACAAAAACCCTCAGAATTCCACCCCAAAAATGTGAGGTTCACCTTTAGATCTATAGGAATTCGAGTATCTATTATTGATACCCAAGATAGTTTATACCTTTAGCTTTCTCAAGTTAAGGAGTGAGCAGTCATATGTGTCTATTCCGTCGTTACAGATGTGTACGTGTGGTCTTTGTCGCCTTTTCTGGAGCATTGAGATCAGTATTAAATTATATGAGTGTACCGATAGTATATTAAATTCTAGAACTTGTTTTTGTGATGCATCCCAAGACCGCATAGTGAGTATTAGGATTTGCTAGATAAAAAGGATCTAAGGATTAACTCATTTAAACCTGTAATTGTTATGTGATGGTCACACCATCTATTAACATCAACACCTTTACCATGCACTCATTTTTAGTGCAAGATACCCCTAGTACAACCCTCTGAGCCTATCCTTTTTCACGGTTCTCGTAATTTTCTTGTTAAGCCGGACTATTAATGAAGAGCATTGTCACCCTTAAACCAATCGTTACACCCAAATCGCCTTAGCCTACCTTGTATGTACTCACTTTTAGTACATTATTGTTTTAACCCAAGTTAATTATTTGAGTACACGGTTGCTAAGTCACCTTATCCTTGTAAAATACAGTTTTGGGACGATTGGTATTCATGGTGTATTTATTTCGGGAGATAGGGGAAGAAAAGTTAAGTCAATAGCCTCATATGTTTGTTAGATGATCTCCATGTTATTTTGATCCACCTCAAATCGAGTCATTAGTTAGATTGTAAATATCGAGTATGTAAAAGTTCAAGTGTAAGGGTATATCTAGAAAACCCCCATGATGTATTATATGTTTAAGCAATGGCAGGGCAAAAGTGTACAAAAAAAATGTGTAGTTTATTGGATATCATAACACAAGCATGGATGATTGGGTTGGCAAATTATCTAGAGAGAGAAAGTGAGGTTTCTAGTGAGAGAAAAACCAAATGAAAGCTTTGTTAAAATGAACAACCAACCCCTTCTCATGGCTGGAAAGGGGTTTATATACATGTGTTTGTGAGCTCTATGGGCTTGGGTATGGGCTTAACACTTGGGTAAAAGACCCGGCCCAATACCGAAAGTCATACGCTTACTTTCTAACTACGAGCTTTGCTATACTAAACAATACACGGGGGTGACCGAGTCTTTTTCATAATCCTAACAATCTCCCCCTAAGGGAGGTCACCCCATAAAATACAATTTGAATAATAGCATTCTAGTTCTTCGACCTTCTGTCTGTAGCTCGTAGTCTTTGATTCTTCATTCTTTGAGATCATTGTACATTATGTAGTGAACTTCGAGATTTGTCCCTTAGAATTGTGCGATCTTTGAGCTTTCTTTGAGATCATCATTCATCTTAAATCTCTTAATCATCCTTGTTGAGTAGCATTGCCTTCATGTGATGTTGTGACCTTCGGACCGGCATGCTCACACTTTTCTTGATCATGACATTACTTATCAGAGTAGCGGAAGCTGTGTTGTAGGTCTTTAGGTTGTCATGTTGTCTTTGATTGAAAACATTAAGTGTGAGCATGGGGCTATGAATTGACTCCACTGGAACGAGGTATCTCCATTTCCACCATAACTTGATCCTGTAATAAAACAGTTAGCAATAAAGCATGTGGACGAATTTGGCTTTGTCATTCGCCCGAGTCTGGTTGGATTAACCTCCGGATCCGTGAGGACCGACCTGTGATCAGATAGATTCATCTTAAGAAGAATCTCCTTGACAGGATTTCCAGTATAAGTATCGGATCATCTGATGTGTAACCATCAAATTCTCCATACTTGCCTGTTCTCTGTATCGGAACATCTCAAAGCAAACAACACGATAAGAATGAATCGGTTAGTTACTATCTTACTGATTAAAGAGAAAACTTGATGTGAAAATCAATCGATGTGTCGCTTGAGAAAGTAGTTTTGTGACACATCGAGAGGGTTTTATAGCACAAAATCAAATTTCATTAAAAACACATTTGTTTTGAAAGATCTTCACAGTCGATGTGCTAGAAAATCTGTTGTTGAGCACATCGAAAGGTTTTTCCAAAATGATTCGTCAATTCACTGCCTGGAACAAGTGTGATTCATAAAGAATCGCACCATCGTTTCTTTCCAGTTGTCACAAGCTTGATCCTCAATAGGATCTCACATGTCACCTACCAAGAGCTTGTTTGATGTTGGCTCTAGAAGGATTTCCATCTTCATTGTGAATACTTTCGTATCACTCAAATGTTCTGGCAATACCACGAGGATAATGCGTAGGACTCTTAAGATCTTTACTTGTTATCAGATAGTGTGATGAACAAGCATAGTTTGTATTAGTGTCCTAATGAGATTTAAGGATGATCTCATAGCTCTAGACTCAATAGTGCATTTTTGGTATTTAGTAGTCAGAGGCTGGAGCAGACTGCCACCTTTTCAATATCATCTAACTCGGAGTGAGATAGACGATAGCAATGTATTGAACTCCATGAGAAATGAAACAAGAAATCCTTTGAGGATCTGAGTGGCTAGGGGAGGGTTGTGCAGCGTATCCCTAGAGTCCATGATACTTATCCTTCAATGTCAGCAATCAACCAAGTGATTCTGGACAGCATATGTAGTGATACGGTTTCTGCCTATGTTAAGGAGGCATGCTTTCTTTCACCTTTTATATTAACATTTCTTTTTCATTCTTCAACCCTATAGTGGCTTTACCAAGACTTCTTACTAGTCCTTGTTGGGTTTATTTCCAGTACTAGGCTCTATCTCAGTCGGCACTCTTCCCTATTCTCACATACTCTTGTTTGAAAATCATACCTAAGGACTTCTACACTAACTAGTGGATGGTCCCTGGGTAGATCCTCCAAACTCTGGCGTGGATCATGGGAACAAGTACTAACCATACCATCCTTATAACTCCGATAAAGTAAACACAGGGTCGGTCTTTTGGTACTGTTCTCTTTGCCATAAAACCATTTGAAAATCAATCAAGGTACGAGCGATGTAAACATCAAAGCATTAGTACCTCGATTGTTTTGATTCATGAAACTGCTCCCCCTCAACATGTGCGTCGATATTCGAATTGTTGGTACATAGAGGGAGGACGTAACTGCTTGAGTCTTAATAGATCACATTTTTATCAGATTTAATATTTAAATCACATTCTCTCCCCTGATCAAAAATTTCAAACCCTTTGAGATTTAGGATCTCAATTGATTTAAATATGTTAGAAATTTGGGAGAAAATATGGTCTGATTAAATACAAGCCGATATTGGAACCTATATATGCTCCCCCTCAATTAATGAGGGATTCTGTTAGTGTCAGTTATGATGAGTTTATAAATGATTTGGAGTTTCAGAGAAACTCATGAAAAATTCTTTAATTGAACAGAACATGATTACCACACTACTTATTGATGTACAAGATTATGATATGAAAAACAGGACCTGACAGGTTTAAATCAAGTATGAGTTAGTCATACTGTCCTCTGCAATAGTCTTTTGTCCGTCTCTGTTTTCCTTGCACCAACCAGCACTTCTAAACTCCTTTTTGAAATGTCTTTCCAGCAAGAGGTCGAACACATTTGAGCATGAGCTTGTGTGGTTGTTGGTGTGGGTGTTGATGCTGTCTTTTCAGTAACCATTGAGATAACAAGGTCAATGAGTGGAGTTCGTTAGACAGCAAGGTCCTCTTGATGAATGGAAACATCCATTATTGAATTGAATCTAGAGTTCAACAGCTGAAGAGTTAAATCTAGTTTAGTAACTATATCCAGCTTGTTTCTCTGCAACTACTGCTTCCGTTTTGTATTCTCAGCTTTGTTTTCCTCATCATTGGAGACATCATGAACTTCCTTAATAGATTAAGAAAGTAAGCTGCTTGAGCTACCAGAATTGTCCTTTGGGTCATCGGGAACCTCTGGAGTAATACCAGATCCTTCACTTGAACCTTTGGAAAGTTGTTGAATTTTATGGTCAAGCAAGCTTCTTCTTCATTTAGAAGCTTCCACAGCTTCCCCCCAAATCAGCAATCCTTTCTTAAGTAGATTCACGGCTTTCTTGCATGCCGCATTAAGAAGACTTGATGTGTAAAGCCCGAATATCCGAAGTACACAATTAATTCGAAACCGTAACACCAAAGTCAATTAAGACCCGGATGTCTGAATTTCTCCTTATATGATAAAGATGATATAAATTGAAACACCAAAGTCAACTAAGTCCCGGATGTCACAATTATACCCTCTAAATAGCCGAAATGATAACACCTAATGCAACTAAGTCCCGAATGAACACATTACTTCTTGCAGATACTGACTCTCTAATGGAATCACATACTTATCCAAAACTATGTGTCCTCTTTTTGTAACAGATTCTACCTACTTCGAAAAGTTGCTTAGTGATTGACTGATTGGGGAAATATTAAATGAATCAGAAACATATCATCAACTTCAAGGCTTCTAAAACTACAAAATTATTTCCAAACAAACCTAAAACTGTGAGGTGTTGGTAAAATTGATCGAATGTAGTTTTAAGCCTAAGCCACTAATCATGAAATTATATTTAAGCCCATTAAGTTATTAAACTTTCTGACAACGAATCCCTTGGAGTTAAAGTAAATTAACTCCCCCTCAAATCATTATCCATTAAGTTAAAACTTTTTCCATATAATTACCATGACTTGTTGAAGATAATTCGAAAACACTTTCTCCCCCTCGAACAAAGACCCGTATTCTATTTAAAGATCTATTGTATTTGTTCGAGTGGTCGAGATTTCATGAAACTCTGTTTGTAAATGGGTGAAATGGGTCAAAATGTAACCCAAAACTTAGGAGATGAATTCAAGAACTCTTCTTTTCTTATCCCTTGGTTCTAAAATAGCTTAAAGACCATGATTGCTAAACTGATCTCTATTGATCTGTGTAGAACTATATCTACTAACTATACTTAGGGTTCCTTTTATAAACTAAGGAAACCCTAAATGGCTTTACAAAACGCGTACAAAGATCATGCATATCATTTCCTAAGATATCTCATGCATATCTTATAAACGGTACTAACTATTTTATACTAACGGTACTAACTATCTGATGAGTACTAACATTTTGTACTATCAGTACAAATTACAACGAGCGGTACTAACTAATATAACTAACGGTACTAAGTCAGGAATGCATATTTCCCAACAACTTTCAACATAACACGATCTCCAACTTGGAATTCCAAAGGTTTTCGCCTTACATTGGCATAACTCCTTTGCTGGTCTCTTGTAGCTTGCAAGCGTTGTCAGATTTGTACTATCTTTTTGATGGTTTCATGGATTATCTCTGGTCGCGTGAGTTAGACATCTCTAACTTCGGCCCAACAGACAGGTGGTCGACACTTTTTACCATAAAGTGCCTCAAATGGTGCTGCCTTAATACTAGCATGGTAACTGTTGTTACAAAAAAATTCTACCAGTGGTAAGTGTCTCTCCTATTATTTTCCAAAATCTATAACACAGGCTCGAAGCATGTCTTCGAGTGTTTGGATAGTTCTTTCACTTTGTCCATCAGTATCGGGATGATATGCTGTACTCATGTCTAATTGAGTACCCAAAGCATTCTGTATTGACTGCTAGAATCTGGATGTGAAATGACTGTCACGATCCGATATGATGGATATCGGCACTTCATGCCATGAGATTATTTCCTTTATATACAACATTGTAAGGGTTTCCATACTATCTGTTGCTTTGGTGGGGATGAAATGTGCTAATTTGGTAAGGCGGTCTACAATGACCCAAATTGTGTCATGTCCGCTTGATGTTTTGGGTAGTTTTGTAACGAAGTCCATCGTTATTCTTTCCCATTTCCATGTAGGAATCTCTGGTTGTATTAGTAAGCCGGATGGCTTCTGACATTCTGCTTTAACTCTAGAGCATGTTAAACACTTGCCAACATATTCAGCGATGATTGCCTTTATGTTAGGCCACCAATAGAGTTTCTTTAGATCCTGATACATCTTGTCAGAACCTGGGTGAATGGAATACTTTGATTTATGGGATTCATGCATGATCAAGTCTCTCAAATTACCAAAAAGTGGTAACCAGCTTCGGTTCTTGATACAACGAGTTCCATCAGGACGTACTTCAAATGCTTTGTCCATTCCTCGTAGGTTCTCAGCTTTGATGTTCTCTTCTTTGATCGCCTCAGTTTGGGCTTCGAGGATTTGTGATGGTAATTTTGGGTGAAGGGTCATGACTAATGCCCTAACTCGGAGTGGTTTGATTCGTTCCTTCCGGCTTAAGGCATCTGCTACAACATTTGCCTTTCCAGGATGGTAACGAATCTCACAATCGTAATCTGCGAGCAATTCTAGCCAACGACGTTGTCTCATGTTCAACTCTTTCTGATCAAGGATATGTTGAAGACTTTTATGATCAGTGAACATAGTTGGTATGTGCTTAATTACACATACCTCTTACCTATTAAAACGAGCCTAAATGACTAAAAACGGACATAAAATGCCAAATATATGCTTGTTTTGCTTTGTATATTGTGCAGGTAATGGATATTCACTAAAGGATAAAAAAAAATCTCATTTGCATATTTAGATTGATTAATGAAAATGCCTCTAGGATTTTGAGAAATTTGTAAGCCTATAAAAAATGATATTTGACCCATCATCGACATTTGTAATTTAGAACTCATTTCATTAGAAAAACGGTCACAATCTTTGGGGTCGGTCGAGGCAAATATGATATCATCAACATATATTTGAACATGAAGAGTATGTTTTCCTATTTTTCGAATGAACAAGGTTGGATCGACGGCACCCTTGGAGAATCCTTGTGCCAGAAGAAACTTTGACAAAGTGTCATACCATGCCCGGGGAGCCTGTTTTAACCCGTAAAGTGCTTTCTTTAGACGATAGACATGATGTGGACGTTCTAGATCAACAAAGCCTTCCGGTTGGTAGACATAGACTTCTTCCTTGAGCTCGCCATTTAAGAATGCAATTTTTATGTCCATTTGATAAACTGTCATGTTTTTGCTGGCGGCATTGGCAATGAATATCCTGATTGCTTCAAGACGAGCAACCGGGGCGAAGGATTCTTCAAAATCTAGACCTTCTTCTTGACGAAATCCTGAAGGTCCTAAAAAACTGAATGGATCTTTGCAGCCTATAAAGGATGATAGTCAAGATGTATCATAACAAATGACTATGTAGAAACAATGACTATGAATACTATGTGTTAATGCGGAATCTTAACACAGGTATTAAGAAGAACAATGGACAACTGAATAACAACTTTATTAAAGTGTTCTTGAGGATTACAGATTGCTAACTATGATATTGTATATGATTTGCTAAGCTTGTATATTCGTCTGTAATCGTCTCTCTTCTAACTATGCCAACATTTATCCTTTTATAGACTAAGGATAACCCTAATAGGCTTACATATCTTTTTGACAAATATCTCATAAATATCTTTTAAATATCTTCTCAACGGTACTAACTAACTTTCTACTAACGGTACTAACTAACTAACAGTACTTCACACTTTGTATTGTCGGTACTAAGTATTACAGTCAGTACTAACTATTTGTACTGTCGGTACTAAGTTAAGAAAACATTAATCCTAACAATTATCCTCCCTTAAACATGAATGTTAAACTATTTTAACTTCATGTTTCTTCAATCCTTTAAGCTTCTTTTAATGCTTAGAGGATGTATCCAAACATTCTTTATCATTTCTTAATCTTGTACTCTCTATCCTTCTTTTTGCAGCAACCTTGTCTTTTCAGCAATTCAGCAACATCTTTTCAGCTACTCAGCAACATCTTGTTACCTACAATCCAACTAAGTTGGCTTTGTAGTTTTTGGCAAACTACCAGCCATTAATGGATTTGATGTTCCTTTACCAGTAGTCGTTTGCTCTGGGATAGATAACTCTTCATCTAAGAATATGGTGAGTTAATTACCATACAGTTTTTGGTAAACTGTCAACCATCAACGGATTTGATTTGTCTTTACCAAATACCGTTTGTGTTTGGACTAGCCAATGCTTCATTGTCATAACATGGTGCATTGATAAACCATATAGTTTTTAGCAAACTATCAGCTATCAACAGATTTGAGTAGTCTTTACCAAGAACTGTTTGATCTTGGACTAGCCAACTCTTCACCAAGAAGCAAGGTGAGTTGATTACCCTACAATTTTTGGTAAATTGTAAACCATAAACGGATTTGAGAAGTCTTTACCTCAAGCCGTTTGCTTGTGGACTAGCCAATTCTTATGCCTGTTAAGCATGGTGAATTGATAACCATTTGTTGTGTGGTGGTTAGCCAACACTCAATCCCTTCTCACTTCCATCAGTCTTATTCTTTAGATTCTAAATCAGCAAGTACCTTCTTGATAAATCGTATCAATTCCAATGCCATAGTACTTTCTTCTTCAGACTCCAATTTTAGCTTTAGCATTTGCACCAGTATTTCCTTTTTCAAAGGATACTTCTTCTCTATTAGCATGTGAACGACTAATCCTTCATCAGTCATCAAAGTGTGTACCCCTGAAGAACTATGCAGCTTCCAACTGACTACTTTCCATTCATGCTGTGAGTTCCAAAACTCATCTTGTTCATCTGGATTGAACATAACTATCAAATCTCCCCAAAGAACTTTATCAAAACCTTCAGGAATCTTATCTTGATATATGTCCATCACAAGTTTATATACAGCATCTAAGTCTTCTCTGTCAAACACTGAAAGCACTCTCATCAATGTACTGAAGTTTTTACTTATTTTTTTTTTTTTTTATATTTTTGATTTTTTCAAAAGACGTAACTTTCGAGACGAAAGGTTCTCCAAATCACGATCAACAAATTCAAACGAGAGAATCTTAACACAATTCCCCGGCAACGGCGCCCAAAATTTGATACGGTTTCAAATTATATATACGTATAATATGAAAGTAATAAAATTCCAAAACTACCCTTTAGGAAAAAGGTAATTAGGAAAATCACACCAAATATCGTACGTTAACCGGTAAGTGTTCACCGGGTCGTTTATACCCCAAGAATTATGAATTGAAACCCCGTTCTTATTTGGACAATGATTTGAATGGTGATGAGATTTTTGATTTCGAAAACTAATTCCTACTAGTGGGCAAATAAAGGCTCATAAAAATCAAATACAAGAACATGCTCAAAAACGTTAACGGGATTTATAAAACGTATACTAAAATCTAATTTGAGCAAAAATGAACCTAAAAGGGCCAAACTAATTTTCCTAGATGCTAAAAGACCAAAAATGATTTTTAGAAAAAGAAATTTATTTTTTTGCTTTTTATTTTATTTATTACGAATTAAAAACGACTTTAATCTAGAAAATTAATTAAAAATACCAAACTAATTTATAAAAATCTGGAAAAATGAAGAAAAATACTAAAGACTAAATAGATCCTAAGAAAAATAAAAGTTTTGAAAAACTGCTTATAAATAAGCAGTTAGTAAGCCAAACAGCTTATTAGGCTTATTGACTAAAAACCCTTAAAACCAAGTGCAACCCAAGGTCTAACAGAAAAGACCCAAGGGCGCAAATGGTAAAGGTGCTTGGCAGTTATGGTTGAGGTCTCGAGTTCGAGTCCTCCCAATACGGCCAATACCTTACCATTTTTATTTTGCAAATTTCTTTTTTGGAAAAACTTAATACCACTAAAATAAGCACTTTTTGCAAATGGACTTTTTCCTAAACTCAAAAATAAGCCAGAAATAAGCTTATTAAAGTGACAGTCTAAGCTTTTTTATACTTATGACTTTTTAGCAAAATTTTTGAACTTTTAAAACTCAATAAGCTAAGAAGAAAAGCAAATAAACTAAAACTAACTTAAAACTAATCTTAATAAGAACAAAGGATAAAAAATAAGCACACTAATAAGCCTTAAATAAGCTAAACAGAAACTCAGCAGTACTAACTTTGAGTTAGTACTGCTATGATTGCTAATGCTTATTAAAAACTCAATAAGCTAATGGAAAACCTAATAAGCTGAACACAAGCCTAAAACTAGTTCTAATAAGATATTATGACAGAAGTTAACTAACAATTATAGCTAAAAAAACTTTAAAAGCTAAAATGAAAAGAAAGTAAAACTGGCAGTTTTAAATGACAAATACCAAACTTTGGGCTTAATTTTAAAACTTAATAAGCTATTGGATTAATATGCAAACTGAAAACAGATTAAGATTAACCTCCAAAAAACTTATAACAACAAATTTTAAAAATTATGGACAACAAATAAGCTAGAAAATATACTTGGAAAAGTGACAGTTTAATCAGCACACGTTGATTATTATAAAGTTAAAGAAAAGACAAAATGGCTTTTTAAGCCTTAAATTTAAGCTAGATTAAGCTAAAAATGAAAACTTAAAAGCTGAAAACAAATGAAACTCTATGTCCAAAGAGCTTATAAAACCAAATTCAGACCTTAAAACAGCTTTTAGCTAACCTTGAGAAATTTTGCTTAATTCTCTTTCTAACTAATAAACCAATAGACCATTACTTTGACCATATCTTTCCTTAATTTCTTTCCATAACTCACATGTTGACTGTGCATATAAAAAAGCATCTGACAGTTTAGTAACCATTGAATTTAGAATCCAACATGTAACCATGTAGTCACATCTTATCCACCTTTGCAAATCATCACTATCACTTGCTGGCTTAATACAAGATCCATCAATGAAACCTAACTTTAGTTTTGCCCTCAAAGCCATCTTAATATTCCTACTCCATCTATAGAAATTATAGCCGTTGAAAGGTGTATTAGTCAAGATCATGTATGGATGATCATAACTGACAATATACAGAGGATCATTGATAATATTCATATTCATTTGGTTCTGATTGACTGTGTTTGAGTATTGAGTGGGGGAAAGGTAAAGGTTGAAGATAATGGAATCACTATTGACAACGTTAGCAAAGCTTAAAAGTAATAGAATAACGGAATAACCAACAAGAACAACCGATTAATCAAAAAAATGATCAATTATCGATGTATCACAGTTATTAGATCAACAATATTCACTTTAATTCAATCAACTACACATTGATTTGAATTAAAATCCTAATCATATTCAAGAAATTAGGGTTTTTGATAAAAGAGATTATGCTCTGATACCAAATGAGCGGAAGTGATTTGTTATTGATTAGAGAGTGAAAATGTTACAAATGAAATGTATAAAACTCGTATTTATACAAAGAGACAAGCTTATAACTAACTAAATAACTAATGGCTAGTATCTAACAAACTTTTAAACATTCACCCGTCGTTGGTCATGCCGCAGATACGTTTTTTCATTTGCAATAGTTTTAGACTCTAATCTTTATGCTCAGTAGAAGAACTAAAACTCTAGAACTCTTTTGATCCCCAACGAGACGTTGCAAATATTATTTTGTAATGCATAGTTTCATGTTTGCAGGGAGCAACTAAAAATGGTGCTAAGAAAGTGCTGATAAGGAAAGAGATGGTTGTAATTATGGTGTTCATCAGAGAAAAATGATGTTTTGACCAAAGTACAGTCCTCGATTTAGATATCGTCTTCGGGGTGATGACGGGTATGTTCTGATATATAAATTAATTAAAAGGTAATAAGTCCAATGATTGTAATGAGCTTTAGTTTTGTATATTGTATCTGATTATAGATTGGGTAACATGATAGATGGTCACATTTAATCATTTATCGACACCTCAAAATGAGTACTTAAAAGAAAGTTAAAACGGATAGAAACAAAATTAGAGCAAGAGTTACAAAAATGTTTAGTAAATAAATTTGTTATATTATTTTAGTTTAAATGAGATTGTAATGTCTGTGGAACTAGCTGTTAATTAGGTTTTTTTTAGTTAGCAAAAATTTTAGCAATTTTACAAGGATCGTTTCGTTTATAATGTGTGTCAGAAAGTCCAAAGGGTAACTCTTGAAGAGATAGAGAGGTTAAGGTTGACTTTCAGTTAAGTCTTATTTGGATTTTGAATGACCATTTCACATGATTCGTAAAAACCTTCATGTTGACCTTTTTTTGTCAAAACAGATGCCACTGAATTTATTGTTATTGACCAAAGATTAAAAACATTCTAATTTTAACATGTTAATGGGCATACTAGCAAAAACTAAATTTTTTATTCACGCCAAAGTATGTGTTATTTGAAATCATGCTTTTTTGTTGTATGACTAAATTCAGGTAACATTGTTAAATAACCAGGATGGAGGTCATAAATTTCGTTTATCAACAGGATGTATACTATTGGAGCTTAAACGAAGACATTTTAAGAAGACTTATATCTGACTACATACGCCATATCAAGAATGGAAGATACGGCGTATCAGCGCCAGCTCAGCACAAGACAGACGTGTATGTTTAAATCCCTATCCGGCGTATCACTCATCCTCTATACGGCGTATCTAGCTGGTCGTCAATCAAAGATCTGCAGTTAATTTGATTGATGATAATTAATCGTGATCGATTTAAATGTAGCGTGCACTCCAAGGATCAAGACATAATACGCCGTATCCTGGACATTTAATACGCCGTATTGGTCAAAAGTCAAAGATCTGCATTTAATGCAGTCATCAGTCAACGATCCTAAAAATAATATAATTAATGGTCCTGGTCAACAATCAAATCACGCAGTTAATGCTATTAATGAGCGTGGACCGTACTACAAGGAAACCCCATCAATACGCCGTATTGACAGCATTGAATACGGCGTATGACCAATTTCTAGACACTATAAATACAAGACCCTAAACTCAGTTTTAGGTGTGCAAGAAATCCTTAAACCACCAAGTCAATTCTCAGACGTATAGAAGAGCCAAGAAGGTTAGAAATGAGCCTCAAGATCATAGGAAAACTCTTGTAATCTTCGCACAACCGAATACGCGTTCGATTGAGGTTTCTTTATTTTAATCGTTCATATATCAAACCGTGTGTATTTTTACAATGACTATGGGCTGATACCTTTAGGTATCAGCCATGTTTATGAAGATTTAATGTTTGGTTTGTTTATCTCGATTGTCTTAATTTATCATTGATTGTTTGATTATGTTTACCATTTTATACTTGTTTACGTGCTTGTATGTGACCTATCATTCAACTGGGTCTAGTCCTACATATTTAATGCGCTGCAACTTCGGTGTTGTGTGGGCGTAGGCTAAGAGTCCGGGATGGCTCTCCATATTTGCATGTAAGTGGGTAAAGTCCCAATGGGCTAGGGTTTAATAAGATCCCATTATTAATCACCTAAGGTAGATTATAATCAACAAGAAGGATGCTTTATGCGGGCACGTTAATTGTGACAGGATTGTTCGTGTCTAGGTCTTAGGATGAAGTACCGCCTAAGTCTTAAGAATGATATGCCGCTTCGAGATAAGATTATCATTGCACTAATAAACAAACCTGCGTTTTATCGGATTATTCATGGTTGATATGTTTTCCTTATATTAGTATTTGACCGCTTCTCTATCGTTTGTTAATCTTCTTGTGTGTGTTTATTGCTTTACTTGTCATCAAAACCTTAGCTTAGACACCCAAACTCGTGTCAGTCTCTCAGGCTGAACCCCCTTATCATTAGCTTAGGATTTGCATAAATTAGATAACTAAAATACTGATAAATTAGATATTAACGCTCTCGCTCTTAGTGATCGACACCCTACTTACCAACGAAGCTACATCTTGACCGGGTACACTGCCCGTTAAAGTGTTGTTTTTAGGTTAAGTCGGCAAAATATAAATAGTAAAACTTGATACATAAAATAACACCTACACAACGACACATCAAGGTTTTTGGCGCCGTTGCCGGGGAGTGAAGTAGTTTAATTCTTGTTTATTAGTGTTTTAGTTTAGTGTAAATTGCAAATTTGTGTGCTTGTTTGTGTGTTTAATTTTCTGCATCATATATTTTGCATATTGTGTGTTTATCTGCATTGTTACAGCCTGCTGTAACATTCTAAGTCGAATACTAAATACGGCGTATTCAACTTCTTGGATACGGCGTATAAATTTTTTCTAACCAATACAGCGTATTCGACTCTAAACATACATATGCGGTATTTAGTTCACTGAATACGGCATATTAAGCTATCTGACAGTTTTCTTTCTTAGTGAATTTATTACAGGTTAAAATGGACGTCAACAACATTTATATGGGATGGTATCTCAGGCTTGAGGAAGAAGAAACTAGTAGGCTGTGGTGAGGTGTATAAATAGGGACTGTTATGTATGGTAAGATCGGGGTTGATTTAAGACGTTCACAGACTACAGATATGTTGAAAAACTGATATTCCCAGCTATAGTCTTTGATAGGATTGAGCAGGGAGATCCTAAAACCGTGCCGGACCAAAAAACAGGACCGGGACCGACACAAAAAACGAACTGTTACGAATGACTGTCGGTCCGGTCTCTGTTCTCAGATGTTTTGGTGATTTCGGGTCTAGGGTCGGGACAGTCGACATAAATCCCTCAATAAAAGGATCCGACCGATATATACCCCTTATTACCTTTGAGTACTAACCAGCCTTCAATACAAGTTAGTCTAAATGTTAGACGGTTTCCGCTACCTATTTACTACTTTTATGGTACATACTTTCGTAAATCCCATTATGCTTCTCATCATCATCAAGGCTTGCAAATTACAATCTGCTCATCAATTCATTAACACATAATGTCACTTACCCAATTACGAACCCTCCAATAGAGTAAGTGTTTTTCTTTGTATCTTGTTCATTTACATTTTACAATATATATACAAAAGTTTGAATGGTATAATAATTCATTCATTGTTAAATCTTATAAGAGTCATCTCAATCTCAAAGTGTATAAAAATTCATTCATTGTTCTGTTTGATGCTTTGCACTTTACGGATGACTACTAAAAACAATACAATGGATTGTTATGCTCAATGGTTTTTGTGATATATATTTTGTATGTTGCTTTAGTGCGTACTTATTTGATATGGTTCTTGTCTATCATTGTAATTATGTTTTTTAATTTGTTTGTTTAGGACCAAACTATTAACCTTAACATAGATGATTTTGGTCATGAATCAAACGAAGACGAAAACAACAAGAAGAAGAAGAACGACAACAAGAATGCCAAAAAACATAAAAGGAAACCAAGTGAAGGAATATGTAATTTATTATCTGAATGCTGGAAATATTTTGATCCAAAGATGGAACGACCGGATGGACCGTTGATTAGGATGGGATATTGTAAGTTTTGTCCTCAAGTTTATAGAGCCGACCCAGTTAAGAATGGTACGAAAAACATGAATTTGCATTGGCCAAAGTGTGACTTTAACCCTATGAATGAGGAAAGTCTAAAACAAAAAAAAACTTTCTTTAACGAAAGACACGAATGGGGATGGTGAGGGTTGTAGTAGTGGTACTTTGCAAAATTGGAAGTATGATGAGAAAGCTATCAAAAAATCTTTGATTGAACTTATTGTTTTAGCCGAATTACCTTTTAAGTTTGTCCAACATCCAGCCTTCATTAAGTATTCAAAGAACTTGCAACCTAAGTATACTTTGCCATCCCGTCACACTATCTCTAGGGATGTTTCTAAGTTTTACCTAGAAGAAAAAAAAGAAGTGGCTTAGGTTTTTAGGTAACCCAAATCACACTATCCACCTAATAACAGATACATGGACTTTTACTTGCCAAAAGATTAACTATATGGTGATAACGACACATTTTGTAGATGATGATTGGGTTATGCACAAACATGTCATAAATTTCAAACGAATTAATAGTCATAGGGGAGAAGACATTGGGAGGAAACTTTTAAAGTGCATAAACAAATGGGGGATTAAAAATGTTATGACCATCACGGTTGATAACATTACTTCAAATGATAAAGCACTTAGATATTTGATAGAGCACCTACCAAGTATGTATGACAATGGTAAACACTTTCATATAAGGTGTATGGCACATATTTTAAACCTAGTTGTGAGAGATGGTTTAAAGAAAGGCTGTTGAGACCATAGGTTTAACGGTTAAGTACATTAAAAACTCAAGCCAACAAATTGAGAAGTTTAAAACGAGCATTAAAAAGACTTATGACTCAAATAGGTTTTTGATTGCGGAATGCCCGACAAGGTGGAATTCAACATATGATATGTTGAAATCCGCCATTGATTTACAAGAAGCGTTTTACAATTATAGTATGAACAACGCATTTTTTTCTCGTGACCTTAAGGCAATACCTCGTCGTACCGACTTTGATGCTTGTGATAAAGTTTGTGACTTTTTGGAAAAATTCAAAGAGAACGGAACTAGTATCAACCCAATTTAGTATGAACAACGCTTTTTTTTCTCGTGACCTTAAGGCAATACCTCGTCGTACCCACTTTGATGCTTGTGAAAAAGTTTGTGACTTTTTGGAAAAATTCAAAGAGAACGGAACTAGCATCAACCCAATCGGGTCCCGTTGCTCATCTATTTTATAGCGAGATACTTGATGTTGACAAGCATCTACGTGAGTGGGAAGTAGTTCCAAAGTTCGATTCAATGGTGGAAAAAATACGTTTAAACTATGACAAGTATTGGGGGGATTATAAAATAATCAACCATTATATGTACTTTGCGGTGCTTTTAGATCCAACCATGAAA
>BQNB010114811.1:7676-21680 GCA_026074375.1 Tanacetum coccineum
AGAATGAGAAAAGCCCTATGCTGCTTTATATAAACGCAGAAAGGGAGCATATGGGGAGATCTCTTATAGACATCTATCTTTCATATCTTTATATCTTATCTTTTTTTTCTTTTCATAGAGTATAATAGTAGTAGTAGCAGATTAGGAGTAGAGTAAAGTAGATGTAGGAGTAGGATTCTCTAATGTATTTCCTTTCAGTCCGATTATATGTAATAGATAGGATTTAATTTTGAATGCACTGTTTAATCTATTGAAGTATGTTTCTGGTTGATTGATTGTTGATGATTAGAAAGTTTTCCCAGGTTTAGTTTGATATCGATTGCTTCCTCTTTCTTTTTGTTCTTATTTATCGTAGCTTATTAACCAAATAAGCTCTCTCATAGCTTATTGTGGTTACCGGTTTGGAATTGAGTTTTGGTTCGAGGTGGCTTATTAATGGCTATTTCGATATGGCTTATTTCATATAGTATTTAGATTTACTCTTCACTTTGCTTATTCTCGAAAATCTGTTTCACTTTTTATTTATGCTTATTTTGTTCCATCATAGTTTATTTTGTGGTATTAAAGAATATCTGGTTCAGTTTTAGATTATTTTGGCTTATTTGATTTGGTTCGGTTTGTGGCTTATGAGTTTATGGCGCTAGTACTGCTTATTAGTTATTCAAGTGTTGCTTATTTCATTAGGAGTTTGTGGCTTATTTGGTATTTATTTTATTTTATTATTTGATTATTTGGTTCGATTGGTTATTCGGTTTTAGTTTAGTTTTGAGATTGCAGTTTCTGGTTTGGATAATAGTTAGATTTTTGTTGGCTTATTTGTTTGATGAAATCGGTTCAACTCATGAGGCATGGAGCTTAAGGGTCTATTAAGCTAACTAAATATCTCAAGTTTAATGCTTCAAGCACCTAAACTTAAGTATTTCGATAGTTTAATTAGATCGGGGGTGTTAGTTTGTTTTCGACGCTTCTCTCAGGTTCTACTCTTTTCCTTTTTCATTAATTAGTAGTTTTAGCTTATTTAGCTTAATATATTTGTTATTATTGTTATGCTTATTGTTGTTAGTTTAGTTGCCAAGCTTAGCGAGTAGATTTGCATATGCTTGTTAAGTGAGTAGCGATTAGTGAATTAAGTGTGGATTAAAAAGATATCTGTTGATTAATAGTTTTTGGATAATTTAGATTTCTTATTTGATTATTTTGAAGGGCAAAATCCAAAAAAATAATCAAACATCAAATCTAGTAATTAATATCTTGATAAAAATTGTTTTCAAAATAAACCAACGTTGTGAGAAAATAATATTTTTACGGTATTAATTCATCAACATTGAATCGAGTAATTTGTACCAAAATAATGGATTGTTTTCAAAATAAACCAACGTTGTGAGAAAACAGTTTTTTTTTAAACGACACTAATTCTTTATTAACTCTTTCCTTCACACTTAATAATCTTTTCGCCTCGCTTGACAAGCATATCCGTTTTATATAGTTTAGATTTATTTGCTTAGTTTTATTTTAGATTATTATATTATTAGTATAAAAACCAAAACCAAACAAAAGATAATCAAGCATCAAACGACAAACATTAACGTAAATCTCAATTCAATTCTCGCCGTGGATACAACATCCGGAAGATTAATTATTACTTCTCCTAAAGTAATTCTTACATCCGACGGGAAATACTATATATATTATTACGACACGCTTTTGACGTTTATCAAAATGGCGCCGCTGCCGGGGAGGATTGTACGATTTTTGCGTTATGTTTCGAGTTAGTGCCTTGAAGATCCTTTCTTTTGAAAGTTTATTTTCGTATTTATTAAAAATAAATATAAAAAATCTAAAAATATTTTCCATTTCGACTTTATTTTTATTATTTTCTATTATCTATATAAAATCCAAAAATATTTTACATTTCTAGTTTTTTCTTTTTTTATTATACATATAAAAAATTTCAAAAATATTCTCCTTTATCCTCTTATTTCATTTAATTCTTATCTTCTTTACCCTCTTATCCGTTTAATTCTTCGACATGTCTTCGTATAACCATTTTGGTTGCAAGTGGTGTGGTGGTCCGTTTAATGGTGGAAATTGTCTTGGCTGTAGCAGTGTAGGATCCGGAAATGAGTTTGTCTATGACCCAAATCCTTATTCTTATAATGAAACACCTAACTTATTCAACCAACCTTCACAGCACCATTATGAGACATACTCGTGTGAGTATTATGGAGGAAGCCCTCACCCGGGCTTTGATTGTCAAACACGAAACACACCCGTCTATGATTCGGGTCCCTGTTACAATCAAGATTTTGGTTATGACCAACCTCCATTTTATCCTCCGAGTCAGCCACTACAGTTTGACTGTTATGAGATCTGTGGAGGTCTACATTATAATTATGATTGTCAAGCAGGAAACACACCCATCTATGATCAGGGTCCTTGTTATAATCAAAATTTTAATGATGACCATCCTCCATTTTATTCTTCAAATCAGCAACAACAGTTCTACTGTTGTGAGGTCTGTGGAGGTCGGCATGATAGTTCAAATTGCCAATCTAGGAACCAGGTTTTCTATGAACCTAATCCTTGTAACGATTTTGACTCATCTGGTTTTGACCAACCTCTACAGTACCCTATCGGTCATCCGCCTCTTCATGAGATGAGTCTCCGAGAGCTTATATCTTATATGTCGCCTTCAATTGCAGAAATTGCTAACCGTCACGTGCAATGTTTAGATGAAATGCAATCTATACTTGATAATATGCAGAGGGATCTTGGTACTTATATCCCTGAGCCTCTAGTTAATTATGTTGTTTATAAGGAGAGCGATGACGATATTGAGGTGACTCTTAACAATGAGCAATTTTTAAGTGATCATTATATCGCTCATGTCACACCTCCTGCATACACACCATCTCTATCCTTATTAGCTATCATGAAGCCTACAGACACCCTCTTAATGGGGGATGAGGTTATTAGCACTACTCCCACAAGGGAAATTAACGAATTCATAAAGTCTAGTGTTGATGATCTTGTCCCGACCCCAAGGGAGTCTAAGGTGACATCGGATAGTAATTCTGAGTGTGATATGCCTACACCTTTGCCCACCACTAATGTTAGGAAAGAAGATTTTGATATCAATTCACCTTTAGGAGAACAAGTAGTCAACTTTTTGATGGAGAACGAGGATGTAGCTGGCTTGCCTAGACATTTGGTTAAGCGACTTTTTAGTCATTTAGTCAAAAACCTAAGTTCTACCAAAAGAATGTCTGATGAGCCTTTAGGTGATGATTCAAAACCTAGATCTTATGATGTGACTTTCTCAAACTCTCTCTTCAACTTTAATGATGATTATACCTTATGTTATGATAATCTACTTTTTGATGATGAGTTTGAGGACATTAGTATTCTGGACCCCCTGAGTCGACTCTAGTTATTGATGAGTCTACTTTGCTAGTCACACCACCCCCCGCTTCTAAGCAATTTAGCTTAAGGGAGGTGGAAAGATTTGATCCTTTTTTCTCCCTGACACAGTCGGGTGGGAAGACGAGGGTGATGGAGACCCCTTCTTTTGGTTTTTATCATATGCCATCACCCCGTCCTGTTGCATACTCACCGAAGGAGGTGATGTATCGCTATTACCATCCTCACCTCACATCGGGTGATGGATTTGACCCTGGAATTAAAAGTAACACTAGAGTCAAGCTAGAGACTGGAACAAAAACAAGCGCTTCTCGAGAGGCAACCCGTGTTATCCTTAATATTAAATAAGTAGCTTGCTACATTAGGTTTATTTCCTAGTAGTTTAATCGTGGTAATGAATAAGTGTGGGGGCGTGCTCCTCCTTTGTTATGTTTCGTGGGCACCCGTTTTTACGTGCAGGATTCCCTATGATCGTGAAGACCTCCGTGCTTGTTTTCAATCCTCCAATCACTCGGTCTCCGATCATTTTAATGATTTTATCTTGGGAAATCTTTTATCCTGATCATCATCATATATATATATAAGTGGATACATGAATGCCACCTATGCAACATCCATGCCACCTCATCATTGAAGGATTGCCACCTACGTAACTAATTATGCCACATATGCATACACGAATGACACGTAAACATTTAAGAAGCCACCTAAGCAATGGATTATTCCACCTAAGGATATTCAGTCCAACAATGTCAATGATCTAATCCACGTATGCATTATTGATGCCATGTAGGCAGAATAAATCCGGATTAAAAATGCATTGGCCAAGATTCGAACTCAGGTTAGTATGCTGAAAAGACTAACATCTCAACCAATAAAGCAATCCAACTTTTGTGATAAATTTGGCAAAAACATAACTGATATATAAATGTAAACCAGATATCTTCCTACTATAATTTTAGAAAGGAAAAAGATTCTCTCAAGTTGTGGTCATGATACATCATGTTAAGTTTGTTGTGAGTGTAAATAAATTAGTGGGCCCTTGATTTTTATTAAAAAAAAATATTGTATATATTTAACTTATTTGTGATTGGTGAACATGATGTATCATGTTTGACTCAACTTTAGAGGATTCTAATCCTTTTAGAAACCACAACTGAAATACGTATCACTTCCAAAAGAGGAATGCTAGAACCACAAATTTTTTACACAAAAACATCCACACAATGACATGTCATGCATATTATTGGATGTATAAAAAAGAAGAATCTAAAAAGAAAAGAAATGATACCACAAATTAGATGACATTTTGTGGATGTTTTTTTTGTAAAACATTTTTGAATCTAGCCTTTCTCCTTCCAAAATACTCCAATGTCAGGCCATTAACTTCAGAGATTAGTTGAAATTCAAATCACATGGTCAAACCTAAGATCAATGCTATCATTAACCGACTATGATTGTAACATACAAATTCAAATATCATATTCAAACCTAAAATCATGCTAATTCTCTCGAGGCCAAATTGGTTTATGATCAAACACCACTATCAAATGACGATTGAAATTATAACCAGGTTTGTTTGATCTCAAATTCTTCTTTCTTCAGTTATTAGTCCAGTTATTTTTTACGTTCAATCTTAGTTATTCATGAAGATTCGAAATCATCTGAATCAAACATGTGTGTGTTTTTTCAAACCTGAATATGATGTTTAATCTTCATGTATTTTCTTCTTTATGTATACTTGATATATTTTTGTAAAGGATTTTGTTGTTAATTCACTTACACTTTAGTGTTATGGCTGAGATTGTAAGTTGCACAAGCGTTAAAAGATGGTTGGTGCCTTGATAAATTGTTGTTTTATCTATTTTCAATAAAAAAAGAAGGTAATTTATATTGTAAATTTATTATTGATTTTCTATTAGAATATATATACTAATCATATAAAGATTGAGGTGAATTTGGTGTTACTATTCTTCCAATAAGATATAATTGATTTTAAATTGCAATTTGACATGCTGTAGTGTTGTATGGTCAGGTGAAGCGGTTTCAGCATGTGAATCTCTGCCCAAAGGCACAAGCCGCGTGGGAGACATTGGATTGGTTCAGGTGCATGAGTTGGAACAAATGTGGGAGATATTGGATTATGGGAAGTAGGCTCAAGAGATAGATTGGTGCTTAAGGAGATAAACCCTACAGATTCAGTGGTATTTTGTCACAATATTCAGTTTCAAATCACACAACCAAACACCCCGCAACATGTTCATATTGTTACTGTGGTCAACTCATTTTAATTTTAGCCTGACCTATATGTCTGATATGGTACTAGCTTTTATGGATTATAAGTATCTACATTTTGTCATAACATGTACGTAATTATTTTATACAGTTACGCACTAATACATACAATTCTTTCAATTTTCCAGGAAACGTGCAACCAATGTGTATGTATTTCTAACAAAGGTTAATGACTTCATACATCAGTTACATGTATATATTTATTGTGTTGTACTCATACATGAATACATCTACGTTGCTATGTTCCAGTTTGGCGCTTTTATGGGTTATAAGTATCTACAATTTGTCATAACAAGCTATGTATATTAATTTACTCGGAAACATTGTCTATTTGATGTACTTTTTATACTCGGAAACAATCCTCTCACTGTCATGTATGCAATTCAGGAACATGTGGGGATCACAAAAGCCATGGCTGCAAAGAATGGATATGAATTGGATACAAATCAGGAGGTATGTTCGTTTAGCACAAAAGTGCTTTTGAGACGAGGCTTAGAGTGTTCAAAGTAGCTGCAAGCATAGTTATTTTCATAGATTGGCATTTGTTATCATAGACCTTTTGTATGTTTTACATTGGTAAATAGTTTAGTTAAATTAAGTGGAGCTCCTATTAAGCTGCAATAAAAAAGAAGCAATTTTAGTTGTGCATTTTCTTGGAAGAGCATATATTTAAGAAGGTACATGGGACAATATCAAACCATATCATTCCTTTTGCATTACCACGCTACTATGTTTTCATTGCTAAAACCTCTCTTATTTTAGGTTGTTTGAAACACGTTGGTAATAATGACATAATTGCTTGATTAGGAGCTGTTTGGAGAGCTTATTCCAGCAGCTAATAACCTTGAGTCGTGCTAATTAGGGGCTGTTTGAATAGGTTATTTCAGCAGATATTTTAACCTTCACATGTTATTAGGGGTTGTTTGTGTAACTTAGTTTAGCAGCTAATAAATCTTGACATACTCATTCCAATCACTCTAAGTATTGTGTTTAGTTAGGGGCTGTTTGGGTAACCTATTTCAACATCTTAAACTATTTATAACACCATATGTAAGAATAATGCAATTCGATTATATACAATCTGTATTCATATCACAACGCAGAAAAAACATATTAAAGGTAATGACGACTTTATGTGATGTCTGATACACTTGATGTGGACGCTTTGCAGAATTTGGTGCAAGGTTCGTAGTATTTAAACTAAAGATCACATGTTAGTCTGTTCTAATAACGTAATTTATAAAATGTCTGCAGGAAAATTCATTGCCTGTTGTTTCCGTCATTGATGCCGAAAACAGCTTGTGGTGAGTGTACTTAAAGATCCTGACAATGGGCATATCTCTTTAGTTAGAGATAACCGTACGAATCAGACAATTAACCTTAGCATATTATTGCCTACTAAGGCTCCCGGGTTTTGACCATCTGGTTCCTCAAGTTTTACCTGTCTTTAGTGGGCACGTGGTTTGGATTGTTTCTTCCTAAAAAATCGTCTTTGAGTTCTAGGTCAAATCTTACAAACGAAGGTATTGTTTTGCAGCTTACATTGTTGCAATAAGAGAATGAACCTTCTGAGTGAGGATTTGCTTGCAAGGTATAGACATGTATGTTGATACTAAGCATGATGACATGTTACTAAAAAATTCTTCTCATATTCTACTGCTCTTTTTTTTTCGTAGTACCATTTTTGTTTTGAACAAACATGATCTTGAATTATTAGAACATCACAAGATACATATCCATTCTGAATCCGAAAATTTTCAAAAAGATGATTCACCAACCGCAATCCAACCCGAAAAAGAAAGGAATCAAGAGGAACATGGTTTATGCCAATGGTGGGGATAACGCGAAAAGATATGATGAGGCGGTATAAGCTGAGGGTGGGGATAACGAATTGATTTCTCGGGATTTGATATCCATCTAACATGATAAGGAATTATGAATCTTGATTAGTGGACTTTCCTATACTGATTGTAAGTTCCCTATTTCTATCTCAGGTATCGCCATAACTATTGTACTTTTGTTCTAATATGTATACATATCTATCATCTTCTCAGTGAATGACATGAAGTCGAACACAAAGTATTTATGGTGACTATTTAGATGGTTTGGACATGAATAACCTCACTTTTCTGGAGCAACAATTGCAAGGATTATGTCTTTGATGATGAAGGTGAGTTTATGCTTTGCTTATATCATTTGTTTTACAAGAGCAGTTATTCGTGTACGTTTTTGCACAGCTATTTGATCGTCGAATGTGAACTGAGTTTAAAAAAGGGTTTTAATAGTAATTTTCCGGCAATTGCTTATATATTAAATAGATGTAGTAGTACGATGTTTTCAGATTCACAAAAGAAACATAAGGTTTTACATGTGTGTTGCAACTTGATAATAACATGTTTCCATTATCAATAAATGCTGGTTAGTTTCAACACCAGTCACTCTTGCTAAATACCAAGGTAAGCATTGTAGATGTATCATAAAATTTATGCTGTATGTCTAGACTTGAATGTTCATCAGATCACATAAGCTTACTTTTTGGAACTATGCTCTTAGTGCATCCTTTTACTTAGTTTGATTTAGTAAAGGGGCAGCAGAAAAGAGCCACATAACGATATGGTGGACCACAAGATTTACGAGTCTTTCGTGTAGCTTAATTGAGTGATTATTGAAAGAGTCTAACTGTAGTGAGACAGTTAATATTGTATATCAAGAAGTTAACTTTTAGTTATAACTTTATTAGATATCTGTTCTTTTAAATATTTTCAAATCCAAAACTTTTTCCCTTTTAATTCTTATAGCATCATTATCGGTTAGGGTATTGTCATTATTTGGTAATCATATGCAAGTTAAAGTCATTACGTGTTTTGTCCATGTGGGCATATTAATATGTTTTGTGCAATCATTTTTAAAACAAAACTCGCTTGCGTGAATATTTGATTCTTTTACCCCCACCTCGATGCCTGATGCATTTGTCATTGTAATAGTTGACTTCCCACTCTTAAGCCGTCATATGTTGTTGTTGTTGTCCACATTTATACATTGTTTCACCTGTTATTTTATGCATCATTGTAAGTTTTTACCTTTTCTTACACAGGGATAACCGCAAACTAAAGGATAAAAGGAAGGATGATTACTAAAAACAGTTTTGAGTCGCAGATTAAATATGGTGTGGGGTGAAATGGGAGATTTTACGACCTATAATCATGGTACTCAACTAACAAAGTTTTTATAGGGTTAACATTTTGCAGCATGCAGATCGACCAAAACTAAGAGGGAGGATTATTTTCATTTGATCCAAAATGGTGTTTGGATCTCATTACTGGAACTCACTAACTTCTTGCTAGCTGTGTCACATGATATATGAGGTCTTCTGATAGTTGATGAAGAACAGGTTCACCAGCACAAAACTAGAACTCACTAACTTCTTGCTAGCCGTGTGACATATGATATATCAGGTCTGTCTTCTGATAGTTGATGAAGAACAGGTTCACCTTTTTTTGGCATATATCAAAATCTAAAAAGTATCATTACCGCAAGAAAGCTAGCACAAATAAATCTTTAGCCACTACACTGACTGCAACGGGAGCTCAGTTTGGTAACGATCTCACGTATTTTTCTGGCATGGCTCCTAAATATGCAAATAATCCTGCCTATGAGAAGGACATAATGCAGATAGCTATACATTGTGCTAGCCATTGAACTTCACTTCTATGTTTTTATCTATTTAGATGGATTACCAAGTTTCGGTTAATCGTTCATTAGGTTTTATTGAGAGAAGACACAGAATCATTGAATTTATGTAAGACTGGTGAAAAGAGGAGAATGCCCACCTTTTATGGTTGTGTTTGATCCTGTGAAGGGTGAGTACATTTGTACGCTCTCCTTTTTTTATCATCGTTAATACTTTTTATCCGTATCTGTTTGGTTCTGGGTTACAAGAATTTGGAATTTAATGTGCTTTATGTTTATTACAGCTTTACCGTCGAAGATAATAAACTGTTAAAGACTTGAAAATTATCACTAAGTATGTTGAAGATGTGTTTACTTGCAAAAAAGGGAAAATCATGACGGGGATAGTATAATGAATTTTTTTCTACTGCCAATCCTTCAAAAAGTCTCGTCATTTGTCCTGACAAGCGTAGTAACATTGCTCGATTCACTAATGGCATTCAAAATCACACACCGTATGTCTCCTTCACCTGGAAATATTTTCACTAAAAAAGTGCCATATTTCTAATTGTTCGATTTTTATCTACAGGAAGGGGAGTAAGAAGCAGAACTTAAATATTTTTATCAAGGACCCAAATACAAAAACAATCTCCCCAACTGATTACAAGAATTAAACTTCAAGTATACTGATAAAATCAAGAGTGAGGGGGTGTTTCTTTTCTTCTTAGTGGGGAAGGAAAGTGGGCCTAAAACCTTAGTGGGAGAGGCATTAACACTTCCCTCTCCCCTTTAAGAGGCTAATTAAGTGGCTCATATTTAGCCACTTAATTTGGTAAACACCAAGGTAACTAATTTGTATCCTTTTTAGTTTTATATTTAAAGTATAGAGTTCCAGTGTGATATTTTTTCTTTTTAATATGCAGATTCTTTTACCTTCCGGTGAATGAGATGAAAAAAGGTAATTGAGGATGTTGAAAAGGATAGTAGGCATGCACACAGTTGGTTATGGGCTTTGGTGAATAGCTCGACTAATATTTAAGGTAAAACTTGTATGAAAAGAATCAGAACTTTAGAGAGGATCAACTCCAAAACATTGACTACGTGCCACATTTCTTTATTTCTTTTAGCATTTTCTTAAACTCTGATATACTTTTCTCTAAATGGAGGTGACAGTTATGACCCAATGACTTATTAATGGGTCCATTCGGTTATCAAGTATCACTAATGTACTAAACATGTGAATCTAAAAAAATTAGCTATAAAGGAGTGGGTTGATTCATGTTCACTATTTAGATTCGGGAAAAGAATATACGGAGTACTACTTATCCATGTCATGTAGCTATTTTGATTTGCTGTGAGCGGTGTTCAAAAAGTCAAGAGAATCAAGCCTAAAAGGTAATTTATAGTTAGTTCTCAAGTACTATTTCCTTCTGTGTTATGTTATGATATTGCATTTTTTTTGTCCCCAACTCCACTTTTTTTACAAGTCAAAACATGTTGAACTTCGAATGCTATATGGGTAAAAACGTGTTGTTGAGGTTAATGTGACTAACTGTAAATAACTTGGTTATTGATATTGAAGAACACACTAATTAGTTTGACCACTAATTAATGAAGCTAGCTGTCACTTTTTTTATATGTTTTACTAAATTTTAACTTTTTTTGTATTCTCCAGTATTTCATATAACCATGATATGCATTTTTTGTGTGCCTGTAGAGATGCTTGATAATAAAAGTATTATAGTCGAAAGAAAGTTGATGTATAAAGATACCGAGTACAACAAGGATTGTTCGTGTTACCGACCTTATGCCCACAAACTTCTAATCGAAATTATAATACATGAAACCTTGAGCAAGGAACATAGATAAGCCATATAATGAACTATTGTACATGATAACATGAGGTATCATTTTTAATGATTTGAAGTCTTATATATTCCTTACCCATTTTACCAATGAAATCATCCTTTTTAAAGTGCTGGGAACGGTCGTGCCGTTCTAAAAAATTCTCAAAAAGTGGGGTCACGTCAGCAAAATGGAGAACGACACCAGAAACTGAACGGCACCACATTTGCTGGGGCATCCGTTGACACCACATTTTCTGGTGCCGTTAGGCAAACTTTTTTTTATTATTATTATTTTTTTCATTTACATAAAATAAAAAATACCCAATATTACTAAAAGGAAAAATTACACAGATCGTCCATGTGGTTTACCCAAAAATCATGTTTCGTCCCTATTTGATTTTAATTACACTGATGGTCCCTAATTTTCAAACTAATTGCACTGATGGTCCCTATTTTTCAAAAATAGGGACTAACTGTGTAATTAGTTTGTTTGAAAGTTGTTACACGGATAGTCCCTATTTTCCAGAATAGGGACTATCAGTGAAACATGTTTGATAAAATAGGGACCATCAGTGTAATTAAAATCAAAGAGGGACGAAACATGATTTCTGAGTAAACCACAGGGACGATCCGTGTAATTTTTCCTTACTAAAATTAAATTCATAAAAAAATTGCCCTAATTATTATTATTTTTTTCATTTACATAAAATAAAAAATACCCAATATTACTAAAATTAAATTCATAAAAAAAATTGCCCTAAAGTGATAGACTAATAATGTCAACTTGTATAAGTATAAGGTTTAAAATAAAAAAAATAAAAAAATATTATTTTTTTTCTTACCCTTCGTTCTTCTTCTTCCTGCTGCTCACCATGAACAAACAAAAAAAACTTTTCATCAAATACAAATCAAACACAAACACACATAAAAACACACACAAACACACAACAAAACCAAAAAAAAAATAGAGAACGGCGTGGGCTGTTAAGTTCGGCGCGAGACAGAACGGCGCGAGCACCAGAGTCGTGCGCCGTTCGTTCGGCTCGCGCCGTTCTTTGGCGCAGGCGAAGAATGCACCCGTTCCTCAAGCTCTTATACCTTTTTGGCATTCTTATATCGAAACTCCTATGACCTTATGTAATGGTTTTACCACATATTTTTGGGCCCATTACTTCAGAAAACCAAATATACGTACGAGAGTTTTGGTTGTTCAAAGTTGGAGAATTGTATGGAATGTAGACGATGGGGGTACTCATCTTCCTCATGTTGCTGAAATGCGCGGGCACTCGGATTATGGTGCTGTTGAATTATCTCAAGGATATGAGGATGATGAAGACCATAGGAGTTGCTGTGTATATTTATATTTTTATGAAATTAAATGTTTCAATTTGGTGTTATTGCTAGATGATTTAACTTTATATTTTGAAACATTATAAAAGATTTTGATCTTTACATTTGTAAATTTAACAAGTTTTTCATATTTTTGGTGTTTGAATTCTTAGAACATTCAAGGATTTATGTGGGATGAAGAGTAGGTGAATACAAAACTAATGAAATATACGACGTTACCTTTCCACATAAATCGTTATATATATTACATTATATATTAAGATTAAATTTGATAAGTTATAAAGATGATTATAATATATATATGGTTTTTAATGTTTTTGAACGTGAAATACTAAAAAATAGAGGGAATTTTGAAAGTGTGTTTAAAATTAAGTGTTTTAATTTTATTAAAGATTTTGTTTTAAAAGTAATCCGAATTTTGATTTTGTATTAGTTGATAAATTAAAATGAAAATTAGAATAGTTTTAAGAATTGTTAAAAAGATCAAATATTAGTAAAATGATTATTAAGAAATAATACATAGTGATTTAATATGAGCGTTTAATATACTAATAAGTAGCATAATGTTTATAACAAATTATACACTGATGAATGAATAACTTTGAAATATGATAAAAAAAACGAGTTTGATAACCATACTAAATATTGTTAAAATGCATACAGACAATATTGATAAAATAAATTAATAATAAGTTGACTACAAGTCTAATAAGCATTATTTATTATGATACGCCTAAAACAAGTGACTTCATTAATTCAAAAACCATATTTGTATGCACTAAGGGCATCCACTATGGTGAGTTTATGAAAATGTTTATAAACATGAAAAGGTTTATGTTTCATTTCAACCATAGTGGACACTCATTTCATGCCTATGTGGAATGAAGAGGTCCTAATTCTTGAACCTCTTTAAAAATTCAATGCATTTAATTCATTTGTTATACAAGACATTTTATGAAGTTGTAAAAAGTTTATACTATAATGAATGTAGGTTTATAATATCAAAAGGTCTAAGAATTATTGATGCATTAATGTATAAACCTTTACAAAAGGTTTACCATAGTGGATGCTCTAAGTTGTTCATTTATCAACTTTATTAATTTTTTTTTCCTAAAAGTGTTAGTTTTCATATTGCATACCATCTACTCCTTTCCGAGCCAACAATCATACACTACATTCGTAGCTTCAATTCTTTCAAAAATGAATATACATTCGTATTATTTCATCTTATCAGATTAGCATTCATTCCTTTTTATTTGTTATTCATTCTAAATTTTTTTTCGCATTGTTCATAATTCATTAATCGTTATTTCATTTTTCTTTTGGATACTCACAAAACAAGCCCGCCCATCGGGCGGGCTTTGCAACTAGTATATATGTGTGTGTGTGTGTGTGTATATATATATATATATATCTGAATATC
>BQNB010114812.1:3127-21680 GCA_026074375.1 Tanacetum coccineum
TATATATATATATATACAATAAAACTTTTATCCTAATATAAAAAAATACTTTTTATGCTTTTTATGCTAAATACTTACGTAATTATTAATTTAAAAAAAAAATTGTGAAATTCGGGTTGTTCGGTTTATTCGGGTCAAACCGAAAACGGAACCGAATTCAAAGTCGGTTTTCGGTTCGGTTCGGTTGAATCCTAGTTCGGTTCGGTTCTCAGTTTGACCCAACAAAAATAATTAACCGAACCGAACTAACTGAACAACTCGAGAACCGAACCGATCAACACCCCTACTTTATACCTCTCACAATTAAGTGCTTTTTACTAAGTTAGATGCTACGTAGCTATATACAGCCTACAGAAAAATACGGATACAAATTCTAGACGATTCTTAATTGCACGTTTTACTTTAAACAAAAGGTTTTGTGCCCGCGCGTTGCTGCGGGGCTTTTAACGCTTTTAAAAAATTACCACGTTAAAAAATGTTCCGAGCTAACACATTTTATTTGAATGCCTTTGTGCAATTTTTCTTTAAAATAAATTTCAATTGTACAAATAGAATAGCTTAAAGAACCAAAGAAAATCCAAACGAAGGCCCAACTCTTATGCAATGAAAAACCGGCCTACGGTAATTAAAAAAAAACACAAAAAAAAATTATATCGAGAAAAAATTAACCCCGCCGCAACGCGCGAGTTCTTATGCTTGTTCATACACTAATATTGGAGACGAAATATTATTACCTCATATAAGATAATAAGAATCTAATTAAAAGAAAAATCTTTGGATGTGCTTGAATTTGATGAAGATATAAATGAATATCATAAATGTAATATTCTGAGAACAACTTGTCAAAAATTTTAAACATGCTATCAAAACGTAGGGTGATATAAGAAGAGAGAATATGATTGCAATACGTGTTTTATTATGAATGAAAGTGTGCCTATATGTAGGCATTACATGCAACAAGGAACCCATCACCACCCAAACCATCGGCGTTGCCCAACGGCGTTGGGCTCTCCAGGCGTGGAGCCTGCCAACGCTGCGTTGGGGTAGGGTTTTTTTTTTTTTTAAAATTCATATTTGGCCCCCCCCCCCCCCCCTCCCCAACGGCTATATTTATGTTTATTAATTACCCCTTTATTTTTTGAAAAGTTACAAAAAACCCTTATGGCTGTGTATTATGTGTATGTGTCTTTATTTTGATGTGTGTTGTATTGCGTTTGTGTGTGAGTGTGTGTGAATAGTGTGTGTACAGGTGAGATGAAGAAGAAGGAGTTAGGTTTTTTTTTTAATTTAATAGTGTGTGTCAATAATGTGTGTTTTTTTAATTTAATAGTACGAACCTGGTACATATGCGTTTGTGTTGGTAATATGAGTGGTGTGTTTATTTTTAATTTTTTTTAATTGTCAATTTTTTTTTAACCGTGTGTGTTTTTTTTTTAGTATTGTAATGTGTATTTGAATTTAATGAATGAAATGATTAATTTGTTAAATGAATGAAATAAATGTTTAGGGGGTTTTATGAAAATAAAGAGGTGAATGGTGTTATTTGGTGTTATGATTAGGAGAATGGTGTTGGTGTTGGTGTTATGCTGATGTGGCACTGACGTGACAGTCAAAAAATGATGTTACGGTGTTACGACACCAGAGGCTCTAAGATGTTGATATTGTGTTTATAAGAAGAGAGAATATGATTGCAATACGTGTCTTGTTATGAATGAAAGTGTGCCTATATGTAGGCATTACATGCAACAAGGAAATTGAATAAGTAAAAGATCTGTTGAGTAACGTAAAGTAGAAGAGTTCAAATAAAAAAGCTTTTTAATGTAAAAAGGGTAGGATACAATCTCAACCGTTAGATTAGGATATCAAGGGTTAAGATAGATTGTGGCATTTTCATAATTATTCTGACTTTCATTTATATTGATTAATTAAGAAAATAATTATAGAGGGGTAGTTCTTAGCACGTAATTCAATCAGAATTGAGATATTAAAGTCAACTCCACCGTTGAATGTTTTCTCCAAATCCTCCACTACAGTTCATATTCTAATTTTTTTTAGAACGGCAATTTGTGGCTACATGGCCCCTAGCCTAGAAGGCGTAGCGAGCCCACACAACCAGGTTGGGTCCAGCCCAGAAGGCAATGGCACCCTTCCCTTTACAAACGCTGGAGGAAACCCCTATCGCCCTAGACAAGACTCGAACATGAGACCTTGCCTAGAAGGGTAAAACATTCATACCATTGGACCAAATGCCCATTTCTTTTTTTTGACAAGTTGTTCTCAAAATATTACATTTATGATATTCATTTATATCTTCATAAAATTCAAGCACATCCAAAGATTTTTCACCAGAAATAGGGGTCTTATTGCAAAATAGGTTTGGCGTTTTATTTCTGATGATAATTCTCTTTGGTGTAAATTTATTTCGGCCACTCATGGTTCTAGTCATTCTACTTCTAATGTGACGTACCCTTCTATTTGGAAGTCTATTCTCAAAGAGTTTTATTCGCTCAAGGTGCAAGGTATTGACATTTTTTCTCATTGTAAGATAAAGATTGGTAATGGGTTATGTACTCGTTTTTGGAAAGACCGGTGGCTTGATAATACCTCTCTAGCTGAATCTTTTCCACGATTGTTCGCTTTAGAAACGGATATTGATATTTCAGTGGCTGCTAAACTTCAGTCTATTGTAGCTTCTTTCCGGCGTTCTGTTAGAGGTGGTGTCGAAGATCACCAGCTTCAGCAACTAGTTTCTATGCTTGATTCTGTTATTTTGTCTTCTTCAAACGACAGATGGATTTGTGATTTGAATGGAGACGGGATTTTTCGTGTTAAGGACATTAGGAATTTGTTGGATGAGTTTTTTCTTCCAAAAGTGAATGTTCCTACGAGGTGGGTTAATGTTGTCCCGATTAAAGTTAACATTTTCGCTTGGAAGCTTGCTTTAGATCGCTTGCCTACCCGTGCAAATCTGGCGTTAAGAGGTGTTGTTTCTGATCCTCTTTCGTGTCCTATTTGTGAGTCGCATGTAGAAGATTCGTCTCATTTGTTCTTTAATTGTTCTTTGGCTAAAGATGTGATGAGTTTAGTTTGTCGTTGGTGGGATGTGGGAGTGCCAAATTTTACTTCATATGCTGACTGGCTTGTTTGGTTCAATACGATTCGCCTTGGTTCTAAGCTGAAGATTATCTTGGAAGGGATTTTTTACGTTACGTGGTGGAGTTTGTGGACCTATCGAAATCAATATCTTTTTGCGAGTAAGAAGCCTCGCAAAGACTCCATTTTTGATGATATCGCTCTTCGCTCTTTTTGTTGGTGTAATGCTAGGGGTAGTTTTAAATTCAAGTGGGATAGTTGGTTGCAACATCCCTTTTTGATTTCCTTGTAATCTAGCGTCTTGCTAGTGTTTTTCTGTTTCTAATAAAGTTGCCGTTCAAAAAAAAAAAACTCGGATAGTACAATACCTCAAACTCACAAAATAAAATTTTTGATAAATTAAACGAATAAAATTGAAAATTTGAGTAACATATCTACGTAAAAACAAGTTAATTTGTTGACTTATCCGATTAAATGAAGGTTGATGTGGCTGCTCTGTAAATACTTCTAGATGACGGTACCAACCGAGATAGGAAATAAGTCAATATTGATAGTCACATAAATAAGTTTTGAAGCTGAACCTTATCCAAATCATTACATGACACAAAGAGGAAACACGTGTCCAACACTTGCGCACTTGGTTCAGTCGCCGAACCATGGGCTGCAAAATTGCATTATCCTGTTTTGCATAATCCATGTGTTACAACCAAGGTTATAAATAGCGTGAGGCGTGGCGTGACGGCATGGTCAAGTCTTACACCTTTGTGAGCCATGACGAGTCATGGCATTTTTAAGACGTGACTTAAGGCGGCACAAAATATGAAATTGTTTATAAATTTATATATTTATATCATATTATAAATATATTGAGTTTACAAAAAGTGTCATACATAAGAAATAAAGTCAAGAAACTATCTTTGCATGTAATCTTTTTTATTTCTATATAAAAATATAATTTTTATCAAAATTAAATTCAAAAAAGCCTCCACGCATCACGTTTTTTCACTCCTCATCTCACGTCAAGCCTTAAGCCCAAGCCTTGGTCTATTGCGTGACGTGAAGGTCACGCCTCGCGTCTTTGCGTGGCCTTGGCGAGGCCTTTGCGAGCCTTTTCGAACCATGGTTACAACCTCTACAATAATTTTAGTTTAGACCATCTAACATTTTTCATAATTACTGTTTTATCTCAAGTTCATGAGTATGTTTCACTCCGAGCACTTGTATTTCAAGACCCTTTGACTTACTTTTAGTTTCTCGATGTTGTTTTTGTTTAGCTAGGTTGGTTTCCTTTTGTCTTGTTTCTTTTTCTTGAATGGGTTTTCCCTCGGTGCATTTGTCAACTCAGGTGCATCTCGCCAAAAAAAAAAGAGCATAATTTCGCCAACAAAAGATATATTACCAAGTAAATAAGTATGTTTAATCCATAAATAACCAATCTATCACAACATAGTATCAAATTCATACAATATTGTCCTTTGTTAAGTTTTCTTGTAATTCATAGTGATTTTTATATGGGACGTTAGGGCCTAATGGGTAATGGGTTCCTTCAACGTAATTTTTAACTTTATTATGTATGGAAATTTTTAGTTTATTGAATTAAAAATTTAATTTAATTATGATAATCTACAAGTTGAATTAATCTGTGTTAAATGGAATTTGTAATTTAAAAAGAAAAGTTTGTGTTTAGTCATTGTGTTTAATTAGGTATGTTTTGACATGTAAGATTATAAAGAGATTATGATTATTTTTTAGAAAAATAATCTACTTAAAATATAAGCTTCGTTTGACAAAAGTACTTATAAGAGATTATAAAAAAAATAATCTTTCATAATTTCTTAAAATCAAATGCTACTTCATGTATCTTATAATAATAATCTTTTTTCATAATCTCCATCTCCATTTACAGCTTAATTTACAGCTCCATTTTCAGTTTCAGCAACAATTATTTTTGCTAAACATATCCTTGTTAAACAAACCTTTATTATATCCCGCACTTGATACTATCAAATGCAAACATTTATTATATCCAGCACTTAATACTATCAAATGCGATGAAAATATAAAAACAATGTAAAAATATTCTTATATTATAAAATAGTGAGTTTTTGAGTATTCAATGTGGTGTCTTCATTATTGAGCATTTATATTTTGACATTAAGTTTTGCCACTCCATTTGCCATATAATTGAATTTTCGAACCCTTCTTCAATTTTTAGACATTCAAATGGCCGTGTAAATGATCTAGCATTTACCATCTGTCTTTAAGGTGAGCCTCTTAATCTGCCCGATGATCGGATCTGCAATTCTTTTGGGTTTTAATACATTCAATTTCCCCTGTTAATGATGATCCATCATTTACTATTTGTCTTTAAGGTTAGTCTCTCAATCTACCCAACCATGTAATCTACAATTGTGTAGTACAAAGCTATTCTATCACTAACCTCCGACCCATCCGAATATCCACACTCTTAAAGTATTAATGCTTAAGTGTATCCTAAACTTTTGGCTTTCCGGTACCCCTTAACATCCCTCATTCACTTGACATCCTTTATAGGTTCCGGTAATAAACCGTCTCAAATTAACCCCCAATCTCCAAATTCATCCCATTCAACATGATTGATTCTAAATCAATTATCAATGCCTAATCCACCTTAATCATAAAATTCCATCTTCTAAAGCCTAAACTCACAAATCTTGCATGGAGTCTGAATGTTTCTCAAATATCATCCCTAGCATACAATCAGTTAAAAGCGGAAAAGTAGTGGCAGAACCTGCCCATCCACCACAGTAAGCTTAATTTGTCTTTTCCTATTTCGTTAAAGGTTTGATGAAATAATTAATCGCTTCATGGTAGATGTGAAAAAGTGATGCTTATAGACCAGATAATGAGTTTATAAATTCATGGCCAAACACCCTTAATAATTGTCAAAATTTAATGGTATTTAAGGCTTTTAATTTGTTTTTTTTCTGTCAGAGATTATTCAAGATGATTGACGGGTTGAATTTCAGGGAGTTTGTGCCATTTGTGTCTACTACAAGAAACAAATCACATCTGACGAGTTTCAGAGAGTTTGCTGCAAAAGTGATGCTTATAGACCAGATAATGAGTTTATAAATTCATGGCCAAACTCCGTTAAAATGTCAAAATTTAATGCTATTTAAGGCTTTTAATTTGTTTTTTTTGTCAGAGACTATTCAAGATGATTGACGGTTTGAATTTCAGGGAGTTTGTGCCATTTGTGTCTGCTACAAGAAACAAATCATATCTGACGAATATTAGTGGTGAGAACTCTAAAAGAAAGCCCAAATTTTAGCTTTTAGCCGCATTTGGGTGGGGTACAGGATTTTCAGCCCCAAACACAAATGACAGATGAAATGCCCCGTGGTTCTACCGATCCGATGATGACAATCTATGTAAGCTTCTTTTCTATTTTTAGTTGTGGTTTCTCGCATAACATGCCGACTTAGATTCATTTTCACTAATAGTTTTTGGTATGCTATTATATACACCGTTCTTTTTGTATGTGCATGTTTGTTGCCGAATGTAGACATTCTTGCTACAAGTAAGTTCATGATCGTACTGTCAACAACGTCTTTATTTCTTCTCAAATACTTTATGGCCTTTACAGTTACCAATTATATGTCGTCATTTATGAAAGGCGAGAGAAAGTTGGATGATAGAGTAGCCCCTACATTTGATCCACAACCTATTCCTCAAAGACGGTGTAAATATAAATTTGGTGAAGACATTGCCCACACAAACAATTTACACCGCTGTACGCGTTAAACATGTACTGGCGGTTCCAGATAGATAATGCGAATGTAAATGCACATGAAATGTCCCCCGCTTCTACCAACCCCAATGACAACAATCTGTGTAAGCTCTGTTTTCCTTTTTTGTTGTATCTCTTTGTAGGACACGCTGGCTTTAATATGTTGTCACCGACTGTTTTCAACTAACTGCAGCAAAAGAGGGTGTGGGAAATAGCGACAATCGCCCCCAACAACCTATTTCTATTTCTTCTGCTAAATATTTTCCCGTTTTGATAGCTATGGATTACGCGATATGGCCTTAACTGTTTCATGTCATGGGCAGGTCCGTCTCAGCCCGGGAACACAGGTTCTTCGGGCCCCACTTGCCCAATAAGAGGCCATTAGGCGGAATGCCGCAAGGTCACATAACTCTGCTACAATCTGTATTTTAAATGGGGTGTTTAGGTATGGCTACTCTACTGCATGTTTTAGGGCATTTTGGGTCTGCTGTCATAACTAAAATTTTAAATACAATTTGAATCCATTAAAAAGATGCTTTGGGCAACTTTCTATTAGTTTGACTCATTTGACCCATTTATTATAACATGTGCAATAGTTTTACTTTTTTCACCCGCTAGATATAAGCATCACTGAATCGACCCATTTGTAAGAAATGGGTCATAATAGTTGCCTCTACACACCACATATAAATTTATTCAAATTTTTGATATTATGTAAGAATTTACAGATATGGACTACTTAGAGAGACGTTACGGGCACCAGCCGTAGGTTGGATGATGTACAACATGTTAGTCAGTAACAAGAAACCCATCCAATCACAATATAACCCCCACGTCTATGCTGATTCCACAAACGTGACGCCTGCCATCATAGAAAACAGGTATGTATTAACAAAACAAAATGGCGCCCGTTATGTCCCAGCTGCATTCTTGACGGGTCTACTTGATCCGGTCAAAACCCGTGAAGAATTTCTTGAACTCTTTGAAGGGTTAGAGGGTAAACTACATGTTTTAGTAGTATCGACCTCAGGTGCGCCAAAAAGGTCTAAAGCAGAAATGGAAGCTCTTAGAGAAGCTAAAGGTGTGACCAAATTTGTTGAGGTACCAGGTGCCCTTCTTCCTTATGAAGTATATACGCAATGTTGGAACATAGAGTAATGAACCCAATTTGGCATTATATAAATTCAATTGAGAATTACCAATTTCCAAACATGTAGCTTCTATTAACTCATAATTTTATTGATTTTGTTCTACTTTTAACGTGCTGCTATGACTGAACCTTTAGAATCTATTTAAGTAATATTACAATACATTAGCATGTTCAGAATTGTTGTAGAGTTGAAAAGTTTGCAAATTATATGTTAATAAGATTAGTGTATCGTACCATCATTTTATTTTATCTTGAACGTTTGCATATAGTCTTTCCCAAATTCGTGAAGGCATTTTGGACTAGAAGATGATTTCATTAAGGTGTTGTAGAATTTATAAAGTCTTTACCAAATTATAACATGTTCAAGTATTTTTTTTTCGTGAAGTACAAGATGCATGCATCACAAGCACACATGTATTAAGTTATATGATGCTTCACATAAGTAAAAATTTAATTTTTTCCAAAAAACAAGCCCGATAAAATTACAAAACAAAAAAAAACACAAGCAATGGACATTTCGCCTCAATCAATTGTTGAAACCGACCAACGAATACTATCATACTAAATATAAAACTATACCCATTTATAAACATATAACAAACATACACATTAATTCCATTAAACACAAACTATTAACTTTAGGGCCAAAAACATAGCATTGCAATTGGATAACCGATTCATGGAATGCACAACACGCTTTATATAAATCATTTGCATTACATAATCAAACGGATAAAGTAGCTAAACAATCAAATTTAACCTACAGACTAAACCCGGTGCAACGCACGTGTGTCGACAAGCCTTCGTACGTATAATGATTAAAATTTTCCCTTTTAAAAAAATTAAATTTTTACCAAAACGGAAAACGGGTCTAGTAACGTCTATCTTGACGTTTGACATGAGTTCTACATCATTTCTCAATCAATAAATGGTCGAAAGTGCCCTCCAATCAGCATCTCATATCTTTTGGAAGATTGAAAAGGCAAGTTATACCCCTTGGATATCATTATATTACACCGAGATTCTTTAGTTTCAACTTTCAAGTGGTTGTCGATGTTATAAGGGTATGATTTTAGATGCATTAATTGCAATGTTTTGAAACCCGGTTCGACCCGGCCGGGTCAACCGGTTGAACCGGGTCCGGTCGAAAAAACGGGTTAAATTAAACCGGGTTTTTATTTTTCGAAACCTCGTTTGACCCGCCGGGTTTAAGGGACCCGGGTCAACCCGTTCTCGAGACCCGTTTGACCCGGGCCGGGTTTGGGTTGTATCAATGTTTTTTTTTATTAAATAAAATAAGTATTTTATATATATTTGCAACGTAATTTATTTGTTACATGTTAGTATTTGGTATTAATATTCTTTGTTTTAGGCTATATATAAGGTATATTCTTAAATTTTAATATATAAATTTTTTGTATTATTGAAAATATTATTTTTTTAATTTTTTTTTGAAAACCGGGTTGACCCGGCGGGCCAACCGGTTGAACCGGTAACCCGGTGACCCGGTGACTCGACCGAGTCGATTATTGACCCGGGTTTCAAAACATTGATTAATTGAACATAATTCTTTTTTAAAATGAATTCATTTTCATCTAACACATTATTAAACTTAGCAAATAATTTTTTTTTAAAGTAATAATATCAACATACATATAAATTTAGCAATATCAATTAAATAAATGTTTTACGTGAATTATAAGTTTTCTAATTATCTGAATCCGCTATGCTTTTCATTATATGTGGATATAGGCGGAGCTGGGGGCACAAGGGCAGGTGCCCCCTACCGGAAAATTTTGTAGTTAAAACTTTTTGAATTTTTGAGTTATTTTTTTAATTTGCCTCCTTAAAAATGATTTGTCTTTGTAAACTGAAAAGCAAAATCTGTGTTTTAAGATGCAAAACATATTTTTTGGTGTTGCAATGGAGTCTCAAAACCTTGAATTGTCTTGAAAAAGATGAAAGAAAATACAACTTTTGACTTTTATTTTACTGCATTGGGTTTGTGGTTAGTAATGTAGGACTAAGGACAACTATAAAAAGAATATGTTACTAGTATTTACTACCCATTTAGATTTTTATTTTTTGTAAACTTGTTTGGTGTTTTTATATTTTTGTATGCTCATTTTTATGAAACACAGTGGATATTGTCGTATAAAAGTTGATGTTGGTTAAAACTTATAGAGAATATCAACAATAGTGTTTTTCAACGCAAATTTTTTTTTGCCCCCTCTTCGCATTTATCCTGGCTCCGCCCTTGTATGTGGATGTCATTTATGTTTAAGAATATAACTATCTAATTATGAATTCTTTTATTTACATGTTGATCATTTATGCTTCGGAACATAACTATCTAATTTTGAATTTGAACCGATAACATGATATACAACTTTTGTGATATAGAATTTTGAAATTATTTTGCATTTGTGGACATCATTAAGTTCTTCACTCAAATTCACGAAAATATTTTTGCATTCGTTGGCATCAACTGATTAAATTTTGAAATATACATGTGATATTTTATAGCGGTAAGAGGATGAGTAGTAGCAAATTACAGGGGGATTTATCACTTTTTTTCTTCCTAAAATCAAACAAGAAACCTCAAGAAGGCTACGAGAAAAATAAAAAGTAGCATAATCGATAGAAAATACCAGACCATATTCAATGAACAGCGTCATCAACAATCGACCTAACTATGATGATGATGAAGAGTAGCACATCGGTGGGAAAAAACAGAAGACGTGATGGCGATATGCCATTGTGAATGTAAGAAACCACACAAATAACATAGAAAAGGAATTCGGATAAACCCACAATGAGTGCCCAACCACGACTTCAAGAGAAACCCTCTTATATTTTCTATAAACTCATCATTACTTTTTCAAACCTAAACCTATTACATTTATAGCATAAACGTGTTTTGAAGAGAAAGTCAAAGTCAAATACAATCTTTGACTTTTTAAATAAAGATACAAATCAATTTTTAAAATCTAAACATATCTTTAACAAAAATAAAAAAAAATAATAATATGAAAAAAGATAGACTGACAATTAAAAATTATCGTTTTCCCCTTTAATCTCTTCGAAATAATTAAACACTTGACGTCACGTATTGACCGAATAACCTGCGGCTAAGCCAGAAGAGCTGGAGCTTGAACATGCCCCGCATCAAAACGTGTTTGCAATGACTGGAAAAATTACATTAACTAACGATGGTGTAATATGAAAATGATGGCTAGAGTTTGTGATCGTTTTCTAATTCGAGATAGCATGTGCACGTGCCTTTTAAGATTATAGTTCATGCCTACGTGTTTTTTCTTCTCATCAGCCTATCTATATTAGAACATCTCTCGTGTAATCGCTCATTTTCTTTTTTCTCTTCATTTATCTAAGAAATTAGATAGGGTGGAATGAGAATCTATTTTTTGATTTTCCATTTCAAGTTTACAGACATGATCTTAACCCCTCAATTTTTGATTTTTTGTTTTGTTTTTTATTCATTCCTACCAAACATCTCATAAGAGTTTGATAAGCCTGAGATTTTACATTTTGATTTTTCTCGTTTATGTGTAACATGAAAATACCGTAAAGTATCTATAACTGAATGCCAATAAATTCCCTTTTATGGTTGAAAATAAAAAAAAAGTTGCAACAAGAAAATAAAATTAACATTTTTTTTGGTTTAAATGAAAACAAAGAGATGAAGAACTACAAAAAGAAAATAAATTAAAGTATTTACGCTTTAGATGACGGAGATCTCATCTATTAGACGTGCATACATACGATTATTGAATACTAAATACAATTTTAAAATTATGTATATACATCCATTACATGAAAACTATCATTCACCATATCTGAAAGATGAGGCAATAATCTAAATCATTTAAAATATAACGAACAATCTACTTGAAAAATTGTGATAACAATTGAGCAAACTAAAATCGTTGGAATCTTAATTTATTTTCTAATATTTTTTAAGATTATATAATACATACTTCTACACAATAAAACTTGATGAATTGTAATCTCACAACTTGATCGACATAATCACATTCTAATAGATTACCGCTACAAACTTGAATATGTTAATTCTGCAAACACGATACGCCGATTATGCATACATCAAAACCTTCATAATGTTCAATCACAATTGTATCAAGATACTTTCCAAATAGTGTTCCATTAGAGTTTTAAATGTAATAACAAAGTAACAAATTATAAATTAGAGTAAACTGCAAAAATCATCCCTAGAGGGATGATCTTTGCAAAACTTTTTCTTAAACTTTTTGCAAAAATCATCCCCAATAAGGATGATTTTTGCCGGACATTTGCCACTCAGGGATGATTAGTGTCAATAGTATCGGCTAGGGATGCTTAGTGCCACAAACTACAAACCACAGGGATGATTTTTGCAGTTTACTCTATAAATTATAATTTATAAATACCATCTATAATATGTTATTCCATTTGGTACTAAAAAAACATAAGAGGGGTCATATGGACATTATATAAATTATTAAAAGGTGTTAACATGTAACTTTCTTATGAAAGTGACATTTTCGTCTTTTTAATTCAAATAATTGACAAAGTAGAAAAAAGGGAACACCTTAAATATCTATATCTATTTCTCTGATCACCATTAAAAACAAACAAGAATCATTTTTTCAACTTCTTGAAAATTATTTTGATCCATTTTAATTTCTGGGTCCTAAAGATATTTCATATTTGATCATCATAGTGTTGAGGTAAGGTCCTTTGTTTGATTTTGTTAGCTTATTTGATGTCGGTTTTCTTGATTATTATATGTTTTATGATGTTTGGTTATTAATTTCTTGCATGCTAAGATATGATTAGCTAATGGATCATGGTTTATTGATTATTAAATGTTTTTATGATGGTTGATTTTTCTTTTTTTTGAATAAGTTGTTTATAAAATGGCTTGAATTTGCGCAGCTTGTTCCACCACCGTGTAAATCCTATTTTGACAGAATGAAAATATTCTGTATGAAGGGTTACAAAACCATATATTTACAACCATCCTTTGGTGACCCATTTTAAAAAGTAAGATTAGTAAACTAAATAGTTAAAAGTATGCTGTTTTTTTTATTACAACAATCTTAGATTTCCTTTGTATTCTGATAACTTGTTTGCTTACCTTAGAAATGTTGAGTATAATATAATAATTTGGTATTAACTATATATATTGAGACATATCTAGCATAAAAGGAAACCATCTCAACGTAGTGCATTAGATTGATATCAAATAGAATATGTTGTATAACAATTACTACTACTTGTTTTGTAATAATTATTGATTCTTAACGTATCGATAATTTACTATGATGGTATTTGATCAGAATAAAAATAGCCGTGTGTTCGACTGTTGTAATATTTAAATTCTTGTGTATGATTTTTATGGTCTGCGCCATGAGATGAAAATTCGGAAGTATTTAGTATTTTCATATAGTGTACATGCAGCGGTTTGTGTAGTGATTGATGATTAGTATATTTGGAATTTTGATAACAGGCATGAGTTCGCTACAAGGTCCAGTTGTATGCCCCTCTGTACCTAGGAAGCAAGGAGGAGTCCATAGAGTTCCTGTTGTTAATGGGTGTTTATCTAAGGCTAAAAGTCTTAGAAGTGAGATGTGGGGAATTAGAGGCGTTTACAGCCGTCGGATTCGTATCCCTAGTCAACCAAGGTCAAAGACCGTTACATGCACTTTTAGTTCTTCCTCAAATGGAAATGGTAGCATGGCTGAGAGTTTTAATGAGAATGACTCTAATTATGTTGATTCCAGTGTGGTTGAAGCTGGTAAGATAATTTAAATGAATGATCTTCATTTAATTTCAGTTTTGTAACTTAAGTTTTTGGTTTAAATATAAAGTTGAGGTGAAGAGTGGCCCCGAGGGATTTATGATTAAGATGAGGGATGGCAGGCATCTAAGATGTGCACATAACAATCCTCAAGGTGGCCATTTGCCCGATTATGCTCCCCATCCTGCAATTGTGCTGAAGATGGAAGACGGGACCGGCCTATTACTTCCAATTATTGTTTGTATGTGCCTGTTTACTGTTTGATATATGAATTCCATATATAATGTCTCATGAAACCATTTGTGTGTTTCGTGCAGTGGAGATGCCTAGTGTATTGCTCATGGCTGCAATTCGCAATGTGCAAATTGTATGTAGATTTTTTACCTTACGATGACCAACTTATTTGATATTAGTAGTTTCTTTGTTTAATGTATTTTAGTTCAGATAATGAAAATTTAAGTGCTGTGTTTCAGGCTAGGCCGACAATGTATCAAGTTGTGCGAGAAATGGTCGATAAGATGGGCTACAAAGTGAGTTTTGCTGCTTTTGATGGCTTACCTGAACATGGTAGTGATAACTCTAGTCCTTGATTTGGTTTTACATTGTGTTCAGGTCAAGCTTGTTCGAGTTACCAAAAGAATACATGAGGCGTATTTTGCTCGGTTATATCTCACAAAGGTATAGACTTGCAACAGCTAGCATTATGATTAGAGGTAGCCGTATGGGCAGGTTGGGTAATGGGTTCAAATGGGCCATTATGATTAGCATTATGATTTGAGGTAGCCATATGGGCAGGTTGGGTAATGGGTTCAAATGGGTCATTTTTGTATGACTAGTCTAAATGAGTGGATTGGCTGCACCTGCCCACCTTTTTCTCCATCTTTCCGTTCATCCCATTTCACTTTTAGCTAAATTATTTTTATTGACACATTCAACCCATTCAACCCATTTTCTCTGTTCCCTTATAGTCGCTCATCACAACTATAAGAGCTGTAACTGCCACCTCTAATAAATTCCCAGATGTTTTTAGTGCTTAGTTATGATTGCAATAGTGTTGATTATTATTTCAGGTGGATGATGAAACCGAGTGTGTTAGCTTTGACCTTCGTCCATCAGATGCCATTAATATTGCTGTTAGGTGCAAGGTATGGCATCTTATGAGGAATTTGTTACTTTACTTTTGTTCATCTTATATATTATTACATGGGGGGAAAAGATTAATCGTCATTATCATATGTTTTCAGGTTCCAATACAGGTCAACAAGTTCTTGGCATATAGCGATGGAATGAAGATTGTTGAATCTGCAAAGCCTTCACTTCAAGGACCTGCTACAGATGGGTTGATATTTAAAGAACTCGACAGGTATCTAAACTAGCCAGAAAGCAAAACAACATAATATACTTGTAAAGAAAATTCACCATGCATTATTATAACGAGCAAGATCTGGTATGTTCATAAGATAATTTAATTGAGATTGTAATTGGAATGGTTGCAGACCAAGTGGCCAGCCATGTGTTGAAACCAAGGAGTTCAATCTTGTTCGGAACATGCTTATTGCTGCTGTCGAGGAACGCTACAGAGATGCTGGTGTGTTTACTTCTCTGTTGCATTATTTTATTGCTCCATTTCTCGAAAACAAAACCTTTTAAGAAAATATTCAATTTGAGCATGAATTAGCATTTCACTACCCTCTCTGAAGTCAGGTTGAGTAGTTGACCCATAAACGTTTCCTTTTCTGTTCTGGACTTCCATAATAATATAACCTCTCTATTAATAACTATGTTAGTACAATGTTGATCGAGGGGGTGGGTATTGCATATTTTTGGCGTGTGCTTATGGTTTATAAGCACTTTGAAATAAGCAGCTCCCCATGTGCTTGTGTTAAAAGTGCTTATTTTATAGGAAGTCAATAAGCATTTACAAATCCAAACACATCAGAAGTGCTTTTTGCTTCTGATGCAATAAGCCAACTTGAAATAAGCAAATTGTAAACACTGGTTGTTGAAATAAAAAGATTTAGGAGGCTGTGCATTGTGAATACAGTTTTGGATGACTTTCAAGCTGTATGATCTGCATCTAGTTTAACCAAAAGGTAAGGTAAGGTAACACCCAATACTGTCTTACACGGGTTATGGGTCCCAATACCGTCTTACACGGGTTATGGGTCCCAATACCGTTGCACGGTGTATGGGGGAGGTTGAGACGTAGACAACCATACCCCTACCTAAGGTAGAGAGGCTGCTTCCGATTCTACCAAATGTAGAAAAGGACCTCCGGCCTTGCAAAGAGTGAGGATCGAACCTTTGACCTCTGTCTCGAGAGGCAAGGGTGATAACCACCTAATCCAACCTTGCCATGTTTGCATCTAGTTTAACCACATGTCAGAAAATTTCCAACATGAGAGGTAAAGTGTAACCAGACTTCCTATAGAGGGTCCAGAATTGCCAACTCTACATCTTTTTTCCATTCATCATATAGGCGCTTTGATGTTTTATGATTTGTTACAGCACAATGGAGGGATAAGCTCACTCAACTTCGATCCAAGAGGAACTGGGCTTAACAGGTAACATCTTTGCCCATACCCGATATGAAATATCTAGGTTACAGCATCTGCTTGCGTGGTGATATGTAGTCTTTTCCTGCTAAGGCGTTTTTTGGGGCCACTAAACCAGCAATTTGTATCTGTAACTTACAGCATCTGCGTGTGTGGTGATGACCTTTTTATTGTTGAGGCATCACGGGTGGCCCGTGGCACAAAAATTAGTTTTTGTTTGTAAATGCCATTTTGCCTGACTTGCCTGTATTATGTTGGTGTTTTCTCTCTGGTTGTTGCAGGAGGATGGATCTGTACATAATCTGGATCTCAAAAGTAATTATTACGCAGTTGGTTTCTTTAGTTGAAAATATGTATGTATAAAGGCTTGTAAATATGTGTTTTATACTTGTATGTTGTAAACTGTAGCAGAATATAACTTCCGTAGACATTTATGTTTCATGCTTCTTGTTGTAAAACTCTGCACATTTGCATGGTTCCAACATCGCTAAGAATGAAGATTAAATTACCAAAGTTTCACCTAGCATTATATTTAATCTACTTCTGCACTATGGGTGATGATAAATACTTGAGAATGTAAGAATATTTCTTTGATCTTGTTCTCTAACAGTTTGAGGTGGCAAAATAGGTGGGTGATACTGTTGGTTGGTTCGGTATTTTGGTTTTTGTTTTCAGGTTCCTCTGGATGGTTGGGCTTGTTCCGATGGGTTCCTTCTATTGGTTTGTGCAACCTATCAGCTTATTTCACTATGTAAGAAGAGTAATATGTCGGAAATGTGGCATGGTTGTGTGTGTTATATAATTCATTTTATGTAATTAACGAGTATTTCAGCCCGCGCTTCGCTGTGGGGTGCTGGATTTGGCGTTGTTTTAGAATCAAAAGCGAAGACGCGTGCTCTACTATAAATTTGATGCCACTTTAGACCATGTCAGTTCAAGTCCAAACATACATATGAAAATACACTATTGATCATCACATTGGGTTAACATGTAAACATATCAACATATCTGAGTCACCAACTTAAGGTGTTTAGTTGCTGGAACGCCTGTACTACAAACACGGTTTGAAAGGCAATAGACCTATGTGTATCGTGATTTGAGGCGGCAGTGGTGGTAACAGTTATAAACGCATTTTTGTTCGATATGTAGAATTAGTGTATGAACGGAAATTGAAAGAAGAGATGGCAAAACTATTTAGTGGCATGACGACTTCTTTTCATTCTCGGTCCAACACAAATACAACGTATCGAAACATAAATCTGTTTATAGCTGTTATCGTCGTTGCCGCGTCATTATTGAATAACCATGAGTAAAAGTTCCATCCAAATTGCGTTTGATTCCCTCAAATGGTGTATCAGACACTTAGTGAGCGTTGACGGACCAATAAAGTAGATACAGAAGCATAATTAAAACTGTAAAATTTCGCGCAAAGCCATCGGAGTGAACAAGATGGGATATAGAACCTATGGAAAATACAAAAGTCTAAAATAAATGTCATATAAATTAGGTATACATTCAAGAGTAGCAAACATTCCAAGCGTTAAAGAGGCGTACCTTGCCATCGTTCATGTGTACAAACGTGTGTGGATCTGGTTTACCGCCTTTGCCTCGTGCACACACCCAAGCGCGTTTGTCAGATTATTAGTTACCCGTGGTTGGCATCACACTATAAAATTAGAACACATAATATGATTAGAAATAGCAAAAAGAAAATGATGGATTATCAATACATGAAGCTTATACTTAACTTTGGAGCTGTTGACTTCCATGTGACTTCGTTACCTGACTTTATTTTTAATAACTACATGCATAGACCATAACCCGGCTCAGGGCGAATACTGAGGTGTCCAATTCCATCTATAACCTGTAGAATCGACTACACATATAAACTTGGAATTTCTGAGAAAAACATTGAGGTCACAGGAGAAGTCGATTCTGCAAAAACATCGAACAACATCCCATGAACATTGTCTCCTGCTGTCGAGTTTCTTTTTGTTGGGTCTTCTTGAAGGTTACTGTAAAATCAGTTCTCATACGCAGATCAACCTTTTATCTAAGAAAGGTGTTTTTGTTTAATCAATGTCCTATTCGGTACCACCTTTAGTGGGAAAAGGTCACTTAATAGCGACGGTTGATCCAACGACAACCTGCACATGAAACGC
>BQNB010114813.1:0-21680 GCA_026074375.1 Tanacetum coccineum
ATGAACCTGAACTCGATAATCACCAGAATCCGTTAAAAAGGTCTAGAGACACAATCGTGTCTTGCCACTCAGCAGAATCTTAAGACCTCGCTTGGAATTACCTTATCTTATTCTTAAGTTGTTACTTTTGCCATTGCTAATCCTCGCGATCACGAACTGTTCGTAGGACTAACAGACTTGTTACACACTTGAGTTAATGGAGTTGATTCGTCCTTAAACTAACGACTGAGTACCATAATCCGCCGTCTATCGCATAAGCTTTTCCGCAAGCTCCTCCTATTTGTTGAACTTGATTATGGAGATACTGTTTCTCGAAATGTCCTCATTCTCGGCATCCCATCACCATTTGTAATAGTATTGACGTTATGGTCGCTGCTGTTGGGTCCTGGAGCGGTCCCGACTGATACAACTTTATCCAATAGGTAATGCAACTCCCCTTAAACGAGATAAACACCTATCGACGAAACAGATAGTTGGACTATTCACTTCGGGCCACTAGTAGGAAGACTTAGGTCGCGATACATCCTAGTACTGTGGTATGTGCTTAATTACACATACCTTTTACCTTTAAAAACGGACTTAAATGACCAAAAACAGACAAAAACTGCCAACCGTCCTCGGACATTTAGAAACTTATACAAACATACTCACGCGACTACACCTTCTTCTTGAGGTTTTCACTATAATGAGACCTTCCCTATAAAGCAGTTATACCAGTCATAAGATCTGTAATGATATATTTTGAGATACCCATCTTGATGGATTAAATATCCTGGACAAACCTAGCCAAAATTTTTGGTAGATTGAGAAGTGTAGATACACCGAATTTTGCTGAATAAAGTTATCAGCGTCCTGTTTAGAACGAGTTTATCCTTAAGTCTTTCTTTGGTCACACAATAGGATAACACAAATTTATCTCGGGACGAGATTTCTTTAAGGGGTAGGTACTGTAACATCCGAGAATTTTCGAATTTTGAATGACGATTATATCCTTTGACTTTTCGGGTCTGGCTTGACTTATAAGAACGATCATCTAAATCACGTATTCACGACTCGGACTCTAAAGCAATTTGATGTGAAATGATATTCCAGACAACTTTTCAGTTTTACCCGAGACCTGAAAACAGTCAGAAAGTGACTGAAATGCCCTCGCAAGATTTAGAAACGAGAAAATAATTAAATTATATTTAATTATCACGTTTTATTAAATAAAAATATTTAATAAAATACATAGCAATTTAATTAAAAGCGTTTGTTGAGAACGCGAATATTCGAGTTGAAATCCATTTTTTCTTTTCTATTTCAGACAAGGCGTAATCGGTCCACAAAATAAATAACGAATATTTTTATAAATGTTATGAAAATATTTATGAAATACTATCAAATAAATACTCATTTTTATCAGAAAAATAATTTGGAAAACAATGGCGCAAGTTTCGTGACTTGAATCATCCGTTAACTAGTTCAAACGAGTCCCGAACCGATAGTTATCAAAACTATACTGAAAATTTACAAAATAAACCCTAGACTATTGTGTATTATCATTTCATGTTATAAATTTTTTTATATATATAATAATTTATATATTAAAAATTCATTGCATCTCTTAAAAACACACACACTATATAACACTCTCCCTCTACCATAAATTTCCGGCCACCCTTCCCGCCGGCCAGCCGCCGCCGACCACCATGCCGCCGCCGCCGGAAAAGTTTTCCGGCGAGCGTTCCGGCCGAAACCAAATGTTATCCTCATGACCCGATCTACCCGATCCCCATATCCACTCGCCGCCACGCGCCTCCACCCCCTCCGGCAGCCACAGCCGGCCACCACCGTCATCATCATCACCATCCCACGCACCACCACAACACCGCCATCATCAACATCATCACCATAACACCACCATCACCACGGCTAAACAGCCGTGGCTACCACCCTCGTCACCACCACAGCCACCCACCATGGGTGCGTGTGGTTTTAAACCACCACCATCCTCATCGTCACCACATCATTGTCATCACCGCCACCCCCTCGTCACCGCCACCATTTCGCAGCCACCCTTGCAGCAAGCACCACAAATGGGTGCGTTTGGTTCTTGTTTCACAGAAAAGGGGTGCGTTCGGTTTCGTTATAACAGCACCAAAAGGTGCGTTTGGTTTTCTATAAACACCAAAGGGTGCGTTGGATTTATTGAAGCAGCAGACGAGTGCGTTGGGTTTTTGGGTCAGCCACCACAAGGGTGTTTATTATGTGGTTTTTCAGATTGGTGCGTTTGATTTTGTAGAAATCAGGGTGCGTTTGGCTGCTATAAAACGCAGCAAGGGTGTGTTTGTTTATTCATGCTAACACCATATAGAGGTGTGTTTGTTTCTGTGGAAGAGATGCAGCAGATTTGGGTGCGTCGGGTTGATATAGAAATTCGACCAGGCGCGTTTGGTTTAGGTGGAATTGCGATAAGGGCGGTTTGGCATTATAGAGATAAGGGGTGGTTGTTTTGTGAGTTGGTTGGCTGTAAACAGCCCCCCTTTATGGGCTGCAGTTTCGGGTCTTATTGGAAAAAGATAAGGATGCGTTTGGTTTGGTAGAAAAACAACTAGGGTGCATCTGGTTGGGTTTCACAGCGAAAGGGGTGCGTTTGGGGTTTAGCAACCACGGTTGGGTTGTATGGAAACGCAGATTTGGTGCGTTTGGTTGGTTAGAAACAAGATAAGGGGCGTTTGGTTTATATAACAATCGACTAATAAAAATATCATAAGCTTTTATAAATATAAAAAACCGGACTTAAATGAGGTTTTAATGTTAAAATAATTATAGTTTTTTATTATTTTGTTTTTTGGTATCTCAACTGCATGAGGGTGTGGTTTGGATCTGGGTTTGACAACGGGATACGGGTGTGTTTGTTTTTAGATCGTATTGGTATTAATTTGGTCTTGTTAGATATAGATTAAAAAATGAGTATATTTGCATCATGGATTGATTGAATTGAGGGAAAATAATTAACTTTTGTTGGTATGGAAAACGTTACATAAACGAATAGGTCATATCAAGATTTTATAAATTGCTACGCTTAGTAAATTGTTACAAATCTACTTCATTTATTATCTTGAAATGTTTTAAAAATTATTAGATCGTGAAAAACCGATAATTAAACGTAAGCTATAATTTTAAAGATTTCATTTATCTAGTTCACAACTTTAAAACGTGCGTTTATTTTTATAAAGGAACTTTCTACTAAATCATTTGGGGATATCCGGGTGCGTGTCGAATTATTTAGTTTCATTTATTTTTATCATCTTTCTTATATAATACTTGGAAAGTATTATATTATTAGACCATTTTATTTTAATTGTCACCTTTTAGATGTATTACATACGTTTCTAGTTATTCTTTTGGTTGTGTATCTTGTTATATAATTCACGGTATGAATTATATACTTGGTCAATTTTCATTATGTAATATATACGGAATATGTTACACACTTTGTGTTTATATTTTAATTTATTTTATTTAACCAACCACCAAACTATTACATCATCAAATCTAAATCTTTTATCAACGTGTCGCGTTGAAGTACCCGTTCATCGGAAAAGAATCCAAATACATTATCCTAGGCTAGTGGGACTTAGCCGTTAAGTTAAGCTGCAACTTCTTGGTCGAGCCGTTTCAGTTTCCGTTTCGTCTTGTACTCAATGTGTACATGTCCGCCAATCGTTCTTCATCATCGATGTGAGTTTATAGCCCCTCCTTCACTTGTTTTACATTTACTGTACAAATCTCGGGGGAGAATACATGCTCAATACAACTTGTTTACATATTCAATTACAATATCTTTTACATACTATTCTACACATTTGGTTTACATACTTAATTTCGCAACTCATTATAAACACAATTACATGGTTGATTACAAACTTGGTTTCATACCTTGTTACATACTCATTTGCATACACGTTTACGAAAGTGTTACATACTCATTTACAAACTCAATACTTGAATTTTTATCACACTCTTTTTCTACTTATGGATTTAAGTACTAAAGGTATTTATGAATCAATGGTTAATTTTTATTGGACACAAGTGTTTTCGGTTATTTCTCCTGGTTACATGTGCCTAAGTAACTAACCCACCATGCCATTATCATGAAAACTGTTAAATTTCTTGACCGGAGGATCCGGTTTAGGAAGCGCGTGAGTATAAATAGATCTATTGGGTATATCTGACTTCCCTATTCGGGTGTGTAGCTCTTAAGTTTCGACCGTACTGAAAACATGAATGTCAGACATGTCGGACATTTGGATGTTAGGGTTTTGAACATCTACACGGGCTTTATTTGCATATAATTGCATTACATTGAGGTCGAGCTTCTGTGTCATGAGCTTAGCGCAACAGTAGATTTTATTTATGATGGTTTCTGTATCTGTTATTGTAGACCTATACATTTTGGTAAATCAACGATATCAATGTCATACTACTTATTGAACATTACTCATGTTACTGAACAACTTTTCTTTATATTGCGGTGAAGAATAAAACACTAACTCTTTCGGTTCTACTTTTACCCTTACATTTTGGCGAAGATTATAAGGATTGAAATGATCATATATTTTAACCTTTTTTTAATCTTTAGATTTCCATACATTTACATTTATATTACAAAACTCTATGGACTCTCCCAACTTTAATGTTGACACTTTTAAGCATGTTTTTCTCAGGTGAATTAGATGTTTGGCTTACTTGATGTGCATTGGAGTCTAAATTGACAAGATTTCATTCATGGATTTCTACTTACATACAAATGATCAAATCTCGTTGTATTGCTTTCAAGCTTTTCATTGTGATGCAATTATGGGACAAATGTTATATCAATTTCAAGAAAATCAACGAGATTACTTTTCAAACGACACATTTAGAGGTCGTTCTCTTGTATCTTGTGCTGTTGTATTATGAAGTAACACTCCCGGACATATTTCCGCTGCGACACATTTTTTGGGGTGTTACACTATCATTCCAAGAACCTCCGACAAATGCTCTTTAGTTCTTGTCTTTCGGTGGTTTTGGACATTCTCTAATAAGATGATTCGGGTCGCCACATCTAAAGCATTTTCTATCACTTTTACCGTTTTTGTCGTCTCGGCTTCTTTGGAATGTCTTTTTGTCGTTCCGAGGTTATCTCACGAATCTACCTCTCTCTTGAAGAACTTCTTGAAGTCTCTTACCGCCATGTCGTATTCTTCGTCTTTACTTCCGGAAGTCGAACACTCTTCATCACTAGATTCTTTCTTAGCCTTTAAAGCAAGAGATTTCCTTTTAACTTTTTCTTTGACTATTTCGAAATCTCTTTACTATGATGACTCATTCGTAAAATTGGAGGTTCCGATGAGTTCATCAAGAGATAGTGATGTTAAGTCTTTCGACTCTTCAATCGTCGTGACCTTTGCTCTCCATTTAGGATGTACAGCCCTAAGAAACTTCCTAAGATAATTCTTGCTAGAGTAACCTTCATCAAGAGTTTTTAGACTAGTAATAATAGTATTAAATCTAGCAAAAGTACTATCTATAGATTCGTCTTCAAAAATGACAAATTGTTCGTATTGTTGAACCAAAAGGTCGATTTTATTATGTTTGACTTGACTATTACCTTGGTGGGTGATTAACAATATTTTCCAAATTTCTTTTTCCGTATTACACATGAAAATTATTTCATATTCTTTTCTAGGCAAAGCATTATAAATAACCATTTTAGCTTCGTTATTTTTCGCAAATCATCTTTTAAGATCATCACTTTTTTTTCAAACGGGATAGCCTTCATCTAATTTGGTTTCAGGATTTTGTTGAATAGGTTGAAAACCACCGTTGGTAATAACATGACAAAGATCTAGATCTTTTGATTTAACATATGTCTCGAATCTATTTTTCCAATAAATAAAACTATCACTTTCAAAAAGTAGTTGTCTTTGCATAGATTGCCCTTCTAGATACTTGTTGAAATCCAAAGATTGATCCAAGCTATAAAATACAGTATATTTTAAAAATCTTGAGTGACCCTGGCTCCTGATACCAATTGTGGAAACTAGAAGGGGGGTGAATAGTTTACAGGTTCGTTTTACGTTTTAAAAGTTAGCTTTCAAAATATTTAGAATCGAGTTGTATGTTTAACCAATTCACAATATGAACAAACAATATAACAATCTAAACTAAAACTTAAATAACAATGACAATAATATGAAGAGATAAGGAAAGGAACAATCAAACCAAGACGCCAAGATTTTATAGTGGTTCGGCTACGAAGCACCTCTTCGCCCTACTCTACTCCCCGAGTATCCTACTCGAGATTTCACTATGTCAACAAGCTCCCTTTAGGCGGAGAAAACCGTTTACACGTCGCTTAAGTTATTTTCCGACACTAAGCTAAATGTCGAGTCCTAATCTTAGCTAGAACCAATCTACCACTTCACAATCAATACACAATCACTAGATCTACACTATCGGATTTACACACAATCCGAATCACATAAATACACAAGATAATTACAATAGAGATTTGGTACTTAGAAGAAAAGAGGAGAGATCACTAAATAACAATTCGTTTCTTGGCGAATACGAATGTTCTTCTCTTGCACTTGAATGAGAGGGAAGAGATGAGAAGAAGAGATTAGATCACTTGAAACAAGATCTAAGAATGTTAGTGATCAAGAGATTTAGAGAGAGAAAGAAGATTTTTAGAGAGAGAAAGTTATCTGAAAATTTCGTGCAAAGAGGTCTGATTTTCTACAAGGAATAGAGCAGTATTTATAGGCAGGAAGATCCAACGGTCACTGGAGGCGGTCCTAGCTGTCCCAGATATATAAGGGGGCCAGGCCTATAAGGGGGCCGCCCAGTAGACCACGCTCTTTTTTTTGTCTTTTTGTGGGGAAGGTTGTATCTGGTATGGAACCTTCCATTTTGGAGGGAAAATTTGAAATTTAAAAAAAACGTAAAAATAAACAAATCAATTAAATATTAAAACATTATACACCAAAAAAAATATCCAACAAATACCCCCACACACCATTCACCTCTCACACCACAAAACAATCACCAACATTTTTCAAACCATCAAATAAATAACCCAAAAAAATAAAAAAAACCAAAAAAAATAAATAAAAAAAAAAAAAAACCCAACCCCCCCCAAAAAATAAAAAAAAAAAAAACCCAAAAAACTTTTTTTTTTTTTTTTTTTTACCCCCCCCCCCCCACTTTCATACCTATAAGTGTTACTATTCTTTAGAATAGAATTTTTACGATTAATAATTTGTAATCGTTATTTTTATCGCAAATGTTTTTACATTTTGTTATGATCAAAACATTGAGAGGTCAAAAAATATAAATAACGTTTTTAGACATTATTTGTATTAACACTTTAGACTATTTGTTTTGTGTTTTTATCTTAACAACCATTTTAAGTGTATCACATGTCTATCCTTACCCTTTATATCACCCAATAAACCAAATATCACCCATGTTGCCTTGGAGACTGTTTAGACCCTAATTCTAGTTGGTGGAGACTTGTGTACTTTCCAAGCTTATGATAGAAATACATATATGAACTGTGCAATTGAGTGATCACCCGAATTTGATACACTTTGATTTAGTAATGAGAGTTGAGTGTTTTTTATCCCCTTTTCATGAGGTGTTCGGCTCTAATGTTTTCTAGCATCTAGTTAGCCTTTAAATTGTATTTTCTTCAAGTCTATAATTGGGATATTTTTTTTATGATTTATTCTAAACGGTTCTACTTGAGGGCAAGTAGAAGTCAAGTGGGGGGATATTTGATAACATCAAATAATTAATACATTTTAATATCAAATTCCCTATAAAAATGCTTACAAATATGTTATTAATGTATGAACACGTTACTTAATTGTTTATTATTAGTTTTCAGGGACCAAGTAAGCATTTTAGCAAAAGACAAGGGATTTGGACAAGAAATGCACCAAAGTAGAGCCCAAGGCACTTTACGGCGTAACATCCCCGAAGGATTACGCCGTAACATACTCCAATGAAGAAATGAGTCATCACACCCTTTACGGCGTAAAGTGTCTCCAAGATTACGCCGCAACATTTAAATATATAGAGATGATGTGTCTGACTCAGCATTACGGCGTAACATATGCGACAAGGTTACGCCGTAACACCCTTTTATGCCTAAAAGATGGGAGGATTACGTAGCAAGATTACGGCGTAACATCCCATAAGGGTTACGCCGTAAACCTTTTGAAGCCTATAAATAGAGCCCTCATCCGGCTCATTCAGCATCACTCACCACCACCACTTCACATACAATTTTAAGGGTTGAACCAAACCCCTAAGGTTCGAAGCATTTCACCTGAAGGTCTAAGGGAGAAGCCACTAGCATACTTATTGTATTCAGTCATTCATTTCATTCTTTGTAAGAATTATGATGATTCAATCCATGTATTTATTCATTAATTCTTACATTGCTGTTACTATGAGCGGCTAAGCACTCCTAGTGCTGGCATAACCATGTAGTTACTAGTATTGTGATTATGATTTCCTGTTTAATTATGGTTCTGTTAGATATCCTTATAGCCTTTCATTGATCCCTATGTTTTGGTAGTATAGAGGGTGGCTTAGATCTTATTAGTCCTGATATTAGAGTTACTATGTTAAACTTGGGATTAGTGGGGTACTAGGGTAGTTTGACATCTATCCCTAGTGTAGGAATTAACCAAATTACCACATTTGTCACATTAAATACTTAAAAAATATGGGAACTCTTTTAGAGGGGGTTAATAATCGATTTAGATTATAGATTGGTCTTAAGGATAGTTAGGGTTTAACCACTGCAAGCTTGGATGCCCTGCTCGTGTGATCTTAGGGGAATGTGGGATCATAAAGTAAGCATAGGACCGACCTTAAATGAAAATTCGGGTCTGTCGACTTTAGAACCACTAATGGAACTTATAATTGAACATTGCAAAGGAAAATGTAATCATAACATTGGTAATGTAATGGTTAGGTTAGCACGCCTTTCTTCCTGATATCTTCAATCGAAAAACCATTTTCTAACGTGACAATAATCAAGTTAAACTATTTAACCTTAGCTCTTGGGACGACCTCGGATTTACCAAGCTACTGCATTACATACGGATCAACATATCCATAAAATTATGTGAATATTGTTAAATCTATAAGCTAACCCTCTCGTGTTGATTATGGAGCGGGAGATCGCTTGCCTAGGCCTCCCGTGAGCTGTCCACCGCAACCACACATCCATCCGCCACTATCATCACAAGGTTTAACTTTGTGTTAGACAGCTACAAAACACCTTTTCAACTCCACATACCGCAACCACTATCTCTATCTCTCTTTCAATTTTTATCTCTTGCGTTTTGACACCACAACAACCATCCCCAACCACCATTAGATCACCATATCTCAACGGCAACACCATAACCATAATCAAGTCAACCATCGTCACCACAATCAAACACACACATTAAGTCCTTCATCTTCTTCAACCCCGTCATCTTAAATACACAACTAAAACATAAATAACAATCTTACAACGGAACCTTCAATCCCATCACATTACACCAGATTTCCAACGACGGTGGTTGTTGATGTGGAGATGTCCGACGATCGTGGTTATTTTTATGTAATAAAAGTATACACTTATAGCTTATTTGATGGTTCGGCTTATAAATAAGCCACGAATGGCTTATTTGAGCTTAATGGGCTTATTATTTTGGTTTGGCCTAAAAAAGGGAAAAGAAAGGACGAATGGAATAGCTTATTTTGTTTCGTGTAAAGGCAAAGAATATCTATAAAGTGTTTTTATTTGAACATTTTTCAGACTTCACATATTTGAAAAAGTTATTTTACGACTAAAACCCTTTTATAATGGGTAGTGATTTGCACACTCATTTTTTTTATTGGGACACTAATACTGTACAATTATATTATGCATAAATTAAAGTGTATTAATCAAAAAAATGAGTGTGCCAATCAATTCACTTTCATAATCTATGTTAGTTTGAGATGGACTTGCTATGTCATTTCTAGCCCGTTAGATGTCCCTTTGTTTGTCGTAAGGCTAGACGTAATATGGACTATGGAGACCCCAATACTACATTTATCACTGGTTTTTCACTTTACAATTAAATGCATCATTAATATAGTGTAATAACACAACCAACATTACCACTTAAATATACATCACTTAAACACATATATACTATATACACCACCAAAACTAAAATCACACATACACAAAACCAAAACTTTCATGACTTGTTTGTCTGCATGACTGAGTTCTTCCATTTTTTGGTCTAAGACGCGTCTTATATGAGTGAGACCATGAGAGTAACAAGGGAAGACGTGTCTTGCATCCTCCACTTAAAGAAAAACAAGTCTTCACCTTGTTATTACGGGATGACTAAGATAAAAAATACTTTTTAGTTTTTAGGCATATATAATGTTTAGTAAGATGATTTTAATGTATGACAAGACGATTAAAATATGCGTCAACTATCTAATAACTTTTGACGTAACTGTACTTTGAGTGAGATTAATGTCCGCAATTTAGTGGTTGTGGGTTTTAAACCCGCCAAAAACAAATGTAATGCTTATGCGATTGTGGGAAAACGTATAATTCACGTGTGTGTTTGCATCTAAACAATAAGTTTTGTTAACAACAACTTTTAGAGTTGTGATTAGGATATCAAATTTACTACGATATATCGTAGGAAATGAAAGTTCCAATCGAGTACCGATAGTGTATCTATTTATTTCGAGATTTGCATCTATAGTTTTAGAAATTGATAATCATTTATCTATACTACTTATAAAGAGAAATTAGGATTTTCTTAAAAGTTGAAAAACTGTTAAAATAAGAAATGTTGAAAAATTTAATGCATGAAATCTTGCTATTTTAGGGTTTAGGGTTTATAAACATGTAATGCTAATGTTTTAAAAACATAACAGTTAAGTAACATAATTGCTCATTTAATACTAATGTTTTAAAAACGTAAATAACATTGATCATACATTAAAAACGTAAATAACATTTAAGTAATATAATTGCTCATTAAATGACTGCATTTAATGTGTTCATGTAACCACTAATTTCTATAATTATGAAGGCTAATTACGGAAGAAATTAATAGGCCCATTAATTTCCATTGATTATAGTTTGGGTAAATCTCCTATAAATAGGGACCACAATTGCATTGAAAAACACATAGGAACATAAACACTTATTCTTCTCAATATCCAACTTCATTACATTTTACATTTTTTGCTTTCGTTTTGGTTCTCAGTTTTAGATATCATGTTATGAGTATCATCGTAAAACACTTCTACCATGTTTTCATACTAATTTATTCATGTTTTTGTAGGTTGGTACATTGGCTACGATTAAATCCTTAAAAAAGGTATGCCTCCTTTTCTCAAAACCCTAATGATGAAAGTATGTTATACTTTTTAGACTGTGTATATATATGTTGGTTTCCGTGCAGCCTTTCATAGCGGGTTTCATAAAGCCTATAAACTCCACTCCCTCACCAACTCCACCACTACACTACCATTTACCTCCACCAACGAGCTCATCCATGATTGTAACCCCATCAACACCGAAACCTACCACCGCCAAACCCCTCTAACACCGAATGCCGCCACTATTGTAAGCAATAAAGTAAAGGTGTAGCTGGTCCACGAGTGAAAAAGCAAAAAGAAAAGAAGAAAGCCAACGAAATTATATCTTGTGCTATTAAAATTTTCATGATCTTGACTTTATCAAAGATTCATATATTCATATGTAATTTTATTTTATTTTTTGTTTTTATTTGTGACTCGGGTTTAAATAAAGAAGGCAAAAAGAGGAAATAAATATTGTGATTTTATCTATCTATACTTCTATACTAAGGATATTGCTACAATTCTTTAATTGAAAATGAAAAAACCGAAGTAAGTTAAGGAAAGAATGAAAACTGAATTTTATTATATGAAACACAATAAATTGTAACAACATTTGAATAATAAATTCAGTCATCAATACCATTATAACATTATAATAGCCCATTTAATTTATTATTGTAAAGGCCTTTAATAATTATTAAAAAGTGTAACCGTTAAAAATTATTACTATCGATAATGATTTAAAAATGTGTACCCGCATCCACCATATAAATCCACACAAACCATTTCATATTTCCCCACACAAATGTTATTTTACAACAAAAAATAATCTCTCAATATACCCTCACTTTCACTTCTCAACTCTTACGGGTACTTTTTGCAGATATTCTTTATATTTTGTTAGAAAAACGCTTATTTTGAACGTTATAAGAAATATTTACCACAATATCGCATACCATTAATTATCTGCAGCTAGAAATTACCGGAGCTATGCACAGGTACTCGTCTAGTAAAGGAAAAAGCACCCTTTCTTGAAAACATTGTGTTAGATGTTAGAAAAAGACTCGGTCACCCAGTGTATTTAACTGTTTATTAATAGCTCGTAGTTAATAGTTTAACGCATGACTTTTGGTATTTAACCGGGTACTAATACCCGATATATTATAAGAACTATATATATTCCTCTTCCAACTTTGGAAGAGAGAGTTTAAGTCCCATTATTCCATTTTCCGTTATTTAAACACACTTTGTTTTCTCTCTCTAGCAAACCTCTCATGTGTTTCTCCTCTCAAGACACTAGCCAAGTCCAAGATCGAACACCTGTTATGATATATGATACTTACCAAAATTGGTATCAGAGCCATTAAGGGATGAATAGAATCATGTGTAAGTGCGATTTCTTTTTTGATTTAATCAATGTCGAAAGAGTGCTTTTTAATAAGGTTTGCAACTCGTTTTTTCTTAATTCTCCTTCTCCAGATTTGATGTTGTGTTATTTAAAGTTGGGTGTTACTATTACAATAGCCTTTTATTACTGATTTTGTGCAAAAAAATCAAGAGAAATCGTTCAAAAGGGTGATTTATATCGTGTTTTTTTTTGTGATAAAACACCGTTGCACTCTTCGTGGAAGTATTCAGATATTCTTCGTGGCGAGTGATTAAAAAGGAATAAATTATTATAGTAGGTGACCAACTGTTCTGACACGCGGGTTGCTTTCCACGGCGAGTTGCTAAGATTATAGGCAGTGAGTTATACAGGTTGAAGGCGGTTTGAATATTTTATTAGAAAAAATTACAACAGAAGCAATGCGTTTTGGAAATTCTACGGCGGGTTGCTCAAAAATTGGCCCACGGCGATTTGAATATCAGACCGCGAGTTGACAGAAGGCCATGCGGGTTGCTTTACTACAACTAGACGCGGTTTTGCTCATATTACTTCTCGATGGTTTGGTACCACTGGCGTCGAGTTGTGCACTGTTTGTGCGAATTTGGAAAGATATATTTAAACTTGGGAACTTAATATCACTAAACACGAAACAAATAACGTTAACGCTCACCACTTTTAACGTATACTCACTAAACATTGATCGATCAAAAACCATATCATATCATAGTAAAAACAAGATGTCTAGTATGTCAGAAGATATCCAGTGTGCCGGTTCTGATACACGCCCACCAATGCTTGATAGAACAGACTTTGAATCTTGGCAACAACGTATACGTCTGTACTGTCTGGGAAAGGATAATGGAGAGAATATAATGAAGTCCATTAATGAAGGTCCATTTCATATGGGAACGGTCTCAGATGTTATTGCTGCAGAAACTGAGGGTGCATTTTCAACAATGTCCATTACATGCAAGAGTCCCTTCACGACCTTTCAGCTGAAGAAAGGAAAGGTAAAAGCTGACATTCGTGCAAACAAATATCCCTACATCAAGTATACCAAAGACATCTACTCACTCAAAAAGATTCATACCAACCACTATACTGACGCCAAAGACATTTTGGGAAATGAGAAGATGAATCTGAAGGTTCCGAGTTTAACAAAGATGACAGTGAATCCTCATTTTATACGATGATTTTGAACACTTCCGTCAAATCAAAGGAGAAACCATTCACGGATACTATGTAAGGTTTACGAAGCTCATTAATGACATGAGAAACATCAAGATGACCATGTCCAGGATGCAGCTTAACTCTAAGTTTGTGAACAACATGTTACCTGAGTGGAGTAGATTCATAACTGAAGTCAAACTTAACAGAGGTTTGAAGGAGTCTAATTTTGATCAGCTTTATGCCTATTTGAAGCAACATGAGGTACATGCTAATGAGAACAGAACAATGATGGAAAGGTTCTTTCAACCAACTAATGATCCTTTGGCACTAGTGTCGAATGCCTCAGTTCAGCAGTATCCATCGCAATCATCCAAGTCTCCTCAATCCTCAAATGAACCATCTCCTGCTGACAACTTTCAACTGGACTCAGGAAGTTCTTCAACTGAAAACTTGATTGAAAGTTTTATCCCAACACACAAATAATGCCCACCTTCACTAATCGTACAGAATCAACATCTTCCCTCAAACAAACAATCAAACTTAGAACGTCGTCCTAATGCAAGGAACAAAGCTACGGTTCAACGCAGAGTTGTGGTTCAAGATGTCCGTGGAAGATACAATGTGAATAATCAAGGAAGACCATTTCAGAGAAACAATGCAAGAGGAAATGTTGTAGCTGGGAATGTAGGAGGTCAGAACAGAGGTGGCAATGTGAATCCTGGTCAAGCTAAACCCATTAAGTGCTACAACTGTAACGGACTAGGGCACATAGCACGAGAATGTCCAAGGCCAAAGCGACTTCATGAGATCAAGCTACTTCAAGGACAAGAAGCCTATAATGCAAGCCCATAAGAAAGGTGCTGTACTAGGGTGAAGAAAGTTTGTTGTTTCCATGCAGGAGAACAGGTTACCAACTTTGATGATGATGTGGATGAGTCACCCGAGAATGATTTGGCACTCAATGTGGATCATATCTTTGAAGCTGATCAATGTGATGCATTCGACTCTGATGTTGATGAGGCTCCTAATGTACAGACCATGTTCATGGTAAATCTTTCATCTGAAGATCCAATCTACGATGAAGCCGGGCCATCACATGACTCGAATACTCCATTTGAGGTACAAGATCATGATACCTTTGTAGATCATATAGATGAGTATCATGAAGTACACGAGATGCAAAACAATATACAACACAACTACGTTGTTGACTCTAATAATTGCTGAAATATTTAACGAGTGATAGAAATCTTATTTCGTTATAAACATATCTGGAAGACAACGAAGAAAATGGTGTACAAAGTAATGTATCTTCTGTACAAAATGATGCATTAATGTCAATTATCAATGAAATGCATGAAGAGGGTGTTCAACAGGGTGTACAAAGTAGATTAGCAAATAAGCCAGACAAGGTAGTTAATGATTCATTGACCTCTGAACTTGCGAGATATAAGGAACTGGTCGGGGAGTATGAAAAACGGGCAAAGTTTGAATTAACTGATAGAGAACGAAAAATTGATGAACAAATGAGAATAATTAATCTCAACCAAAATAGAAAGGAACCTCTTTAAAATCAGAACTTCATTAAGCACAAATACTACTTAGTTCTACCGTCGGCCATTAAAAGTCGAAAGACAGAAGAAGTAACCATTTTTGAAAAAGGATTTTTAAGACAAAAAGAAGACAAATTTCCTAAGAGATTTTTAGACATAAAAAGCGCTAAAATAAAAGTTGAAGATAGATTATATAACCAAATCAGTCTGTTCATTACGGGTATCCATTTATGTAACCAAAAATCATTTATGTATTGAAAAGAACAAGGTAGCAATAGGCGAACAAAAATCCCTTATATCACACTCGTGCAAAAGCAAGCTCATCTGCTCTCTATAATTGTCAATGTACAATCACGACCAATCATACACCTACCTGTTGTAGCATGACTCATGAGATACTCGTGAGATAGCTGAGATAATTCGAAAAGAATGCTTTGAAAAAGCAAAGCCCTCTAAGTGTGGAAAATAAAGTTAAGATTATCATACCCCCAAATTACTTGAAAAGAGAACTTTGCCAACCACAAAGAGATTTGAACCCCTGAAGCAGATTTTTTTGTGTCCAAAATAATAAATAAATCAAAAAGGTCTGAAACCTCAGTCTCAAAGACCACTTTCAGCATTGACTGTGGTATCCACCTAAATACACCTTTCAAGCTTGTCCCCCAGGGTACTTCCTATAAAAAAGACAAGTGTAAAATTAATCTTAGTATACACTCACATAAAACAACTTTTTACGGAAATTTGACACAAACTTGCAAAAATAGAATCACACCAACGGTCTCACAGAAGGGGAAAGAGGTTTTGAACAAACAAAAAGATGTTACCTCACTGAAGTCATACCATTTTTCAAAACTCTTAAACAACACTTTGAAGGAGTTCAAAAGGCTCTCTTTAAAGAAGTTAAAGGAATGGAAGAAATTTTTGATCAAATGTCAGCAGAGGTGGACCAGAATACTGTGGACAAGCAATGTGCTGAAATTGAAAGGAAAAACCTTCTCATTGCAAATGAGAATCTAATTGCTAATTGTTTGTCGAATCAATTGATGTTTGTTGTTGAACAATCACGTTGTCTAGATCTTGAAGCTGAGATATCTAAATTACAAAATGAGAATCAAAAGGATGTTAATGATGAAATGATAAGAGGTTTTAACAAACTTGAGGTGGAATACCTGAATTTGCAATTGAAATATCAACACCTTCAAGAAAACTTTCGAAATAACAAATCACAAACTTCTCAGGATGTTCCTGAATTTGACTCATTTTTCAGAATTAAAATTCTAGAAACACAGCTTCAAGAAAAGGACAACGCAATTAGAAACTTGAAAGCTCAAGTCTCTAAAATGAATGACAGAAGTTGTGAAACTTATAATGCTAAAGATGTCACTGCTCTTATTGAACAAAATGAATGCGTTAGAGTAGAACTAGAAAAGGTCAAACAACATTACAAGGAATTGTATGACTCCATTAAGATTACACGTGTTCACACTAGAGAAAAGACATCTACCATGTTAAATGAAATTGAGAGTCTAAAGGCTCAGTTGAAAAGCAAAGTGTCCTGTGTCACTAGTGACTCTGTCAAACCAAAAGTTCTTGCGCCTGGCATGTATGCCATTGATGTTAAACCCATCCCGCATCCCCTTAAGAACAATAGGAGTGCTCATTTAACCTATATCAACCATCTTAAGGAGAGTGTAGAAACAGTTAGGGAGATTGTAGAGGAAGCTAGAGTAGTTAAACCACTGGATAATGCACTTAACTATGCTTGTCAATACACTAAGCTATCTCAGGAATTGTTAGAATATGTGATTGGCACTTGCCCAAAAAGTTTCAATGAAAGAGATAACAAGGCTCCCTCTACCCCTGTAACTAGGAAAAAGCAAGTAACTTTTAATGATAAACCAGGAACTTCATCTAGTAACACACAGAAACACGAAGTGCACCAGAAAGTTCAACAGACTAATGTCCATGTGATTCATTCTACAGGAGTAAACACTTCCACTGAAGCAAGCGGATCAAAGCCTAGAAGCAATACAAAGAAAAATAGGATCCTGCCTGCTAAGAAGGAGAATAAGAAGGAAGTAGAAGTACACCTTAGGACAAATAAGTCAGTATGGACAAAAGTGAATCGGGTTGATTCTAGCATTAGCTCTAAGCGTGTTGTAATTAATTCGAATTCTGAATCTGTGTGCAAAACTTGTAACAAATGTTTAAACTCTGCAAGTCATGAAATGTGTGTTGTTAATATCTTGAATTCTGTGAATGCTACCCCCACTGTTAAAATTGTCTTGAATAAAGGGAAGCAGATCTGGAAACCAAAAGGCAAACTGTCTGATAACAGTTTGAACAAGACCAAGCAGGTTTGGAAAGCAACGGGCAAACTATTTGCTAATGTTGGTTATCAATGGAGATCCACAGGAAAGAAAGTCGCCTTAGGAAAACTTAATTGTGGTTATCAATGGAGACCCACAGGAAAGAAATTTGCCTTAGGCGAACTGTGCCCTTCAACTAAGCTTTCTGTGCAATGTTCTATCATAACTGCTAACCACCAGGACCCCAACAAAAATTGGGGAACTGAAATTCCAAACTCTCCACACTCGTCTGTTTTCAAATGCAGGTCGTACAGGTCATCCTTTGGTATCTGGACTCAGGCTGTTCAAAACATATGACGGGGAATCGTTCAAAGCTCAAGAACTTTGTGGAAAAGTTCATCGGGTCAGTCAGATTCGGGAATGATCACTTAGGAGCTATCATGGGTTATGGAGATTATGTTATTGGTGACAGTGTGATCTCAAGAGTATACTACGTGGAGGGACTTGGACACAATCTATTCTCTGTAGGGCAATTTTGTGATTCTGATCTTGAAGTTGCCTTCAGAAAGCATACTTGCTTTGTTCGTGATATTAATGGTACAGACATACTTAAAGGTAGTCGTAGCACCAATTTGTACACGATATCGATTGATGAAATGATGAAGTCTTCTCCGATATGCTTGTTGTCCAAAGCTTCCAAGTCCAAATCATGGTTGTGGCATCGTCGTTTAAACCATTTAAACTTCGGCACAATAAATGATCTTGCTCGAAAAGATCTGGTTAGAGGTCTACCTAGATTGAAGTTTGAAAAAGATCATCTTTGTTCAGCCTGTCAACTTGCAAAAAGCAAGAAGTTCTCCCACAGACCAAAATCTGAAAATACAAATATGGAAGTTCTTTATACCCTTCACATGGATCTGTGTGGTCCAATGAGAGTCCAGAGTATTAAAGGGAAGAAATACATCTTAGTCATCGTGGATGACTATTCAAGATTCACATGGGTAAAGTTTTTGAGGTCAAAGGATGAAACTCCAGAGTTTGTCATCAACTTTCTTAAGCAAATGCAGGTTGGCCTCAACAAAACAGTCAGATTCATCTGCACAGATAATGGAACGGAATTCGTCAACCAACGTATGTCTGAATACTATGAGGGTGTTGGCATATTTCATCAAAAGTCTGTTCCTAGAACTCCTCAACAAAACGGCGTTGTCGAAAGACGTAATCGTACACTTGTAGAAGCAGCACGTACAATGATGATATTCTCAAAAGCACCTATGTTTCTATAGGCCGAAGCTGTAGCTACTGCTTGTTACACCCAGAACCGATCCCTAATTCATACTCATCACAACAAAACCCCTTATGAGCTTGTACATGAAAAGAAGCCCGATCTTACATTTCTCCGAGTATTTGGTGCCCTATGCTATCCTATAAATGATAGCGAAGATCTAGGAAAATTTCAAGCCAAAGCTGACTTTGGGATTTTCGTTGGTTTTTTTTTTTTTTTTTTTTTTTTTTTGGTAGGCTTAGCAGGAAGGGCTATAGAATCTACAACAAGAGAACTCGTCGATTAATGGAAACAATTCACGTAAATTCGATTGAGATTGCATCAGACAAGCTCCTTACACATAGTTCAGCGAACCGGGCTATCATGATGACCTCTGGACAACTCAATTCAGGGCTCGCCCCATCGCATGTCCCTGCAACTACATACATTCCACCAACAGATAAAGATCTGGAGATTTTATTCCAACCGATGTTCGATGAATACTTTGATCAATCTACAAATAGTAAACCAGTCCCTACGGATACTGTTGTTAATGCTCCAATTGTTTCTACAAATACATATGTTTCTACAACGATTGCTAAGATACACCTTCTACAAGTCATTCACTGTCATCCTCACATGTGCATCACTCCAGTCGTTTCCTCAAGGTGTTGCCAAGCTTGACCAAACGATCGAGACCCTCATTTACTCAAGCTGGCCTTCGCCTACATCCCTCAGTTAACCTTGTTGCTGGAGAACCTGATTCTGCATAGTCAACATCAGGGGATGTGAGTTTAGCTGAACCCAACCAAGTGAATCAACTACCAGCTCATCTCAGAAAATGGACCAAGGATCACCCTCTTGATAATATTGTTGGAAATCCTTCTCGTCTGGTATCCATCAGAAAACAGTTAGCTTTCGATGCATTGTGATGCTGTTACCATACCGTACTGTCAAAAGTCGAACCAAAGAACTTCAAAATGGCCGTGAATGAAGATAGCTAGTTCGAAGCTATACAAGACAAAATTAACGAATTTGATCAACTTAAAGTATGGGAACTAGTACCACGCCCAGACTATGTAATGGTTATTGGTCTCAAGTGGATTTACAAAGTCAAGCTTGATGTCCAGCACTAAGCTGCAAAAGTGCCATTGCTCTAAGCTGCAACAATGTCCAGCACTCACGGTCTAAGTACATCGACATTCGACACATCCACAAGAAAGAAAGTCGCCTTAGGAAAACTTAATTGTGGTTATCAATGGAGACCCACAGGAAAGAAATTTGCCTTAACAGATCATAATGTGGTCATCCTGAAGGATTTGAAGACCAGGATAATCCTACTCACGTTTATCGTCTGAAGAAGGCTCTTTATGGGCTAAAACAGGCACCAAGGGCGTGGTATGACACACTATCAAAGTTCCTGTTGGCCAACAATTTCTTTAAGGGTGTCATGGATCCAACGTTATTCACACGCAAATCAGGCAAACATATTCTACTTGTTCAAATATACATAGATGACATCATTTTTGCCTCAACAGATCATAATGCGTGTAACATATTTTCAAAAGAGATAAGCTCCAAATATCAGATGTCAATGATGGGACAAATGCCATTTTTCTTTGGACTGCAAGTTTCTCAAAGTCCCGGAGGCATCTTTATTAATCAAGCAAAATATGCTCACGAGAGGCATCTTTATTAACCAAGCAAAATATGCCCTCGAAACCTTAAAGAAATATGGAATGGATCTTACAGACCATGTCGATACACCTATGGTGGATCGATTAAAACTGGACAAGGATCTATTAGGGATTCCAGTTGACCAAACTCGATTTAGAGGAATGGTTGGCTCTTTTATGTACCTCACTTCCAGTAGAGCCGACCGTGTATTCGCTATGTGCATGTGTACTAGATATCAGGCTAAGCCTACCAAAAAGCACCTTGAAGCAATCAAACGTATCTTTCGGTACCTAAAAGGAACCATTAACATGGGTCTTTGGTATCCGAAGGACAATGCTATGTCACTAACAGCTTATGCAGATGCGGATCATGCGGGATGTCAGGATTCGAGAAGAAGTACGTCGGGAAGTGCTCAGTTTCTTGGAGATAGATTGGTTAGCTGGTCATCAAAGAAGCAAAGAAGCACGGCCATCTCAACAACAGAGGCGGAATACATTGCAATGTCTGGATGCTGTGCTCAAATCCTTTGGATGAGATCTCAGCTAAAAGACTACGGCTTTCTGTTCAATAAGATTCCTCTGTACTGTGATAACAAAAGTGCCATTGCTTTAAGCTGCAACAATGTCCAACACTCATGATCTAAGCACATCGACATACGACACCATTTCATTCGAGAGAAAGTGGAAAATGGAGTGGTTGAACTCTACTTCGTGGAAACAAACTATCAACTTGGGATGAAGAGTTTAACCCCTGAAACCCTTAAACGCCTTCAAGAAGGAGAGGATGAGTAAATGAAGTGTCCTCATGTATCCTTTGTACACAAGTACATAAAAATAGACTTGGTAAATATTTTAAGTCATTTGGAATTACAAAATGGTTTGCAATTACTTCAAATTGCAACC
>BQNB010114814.1:0-21680 GCA_026074375.1 Tanacetum coccineum
CTAAACACTAAACCCTAAACCTTAAACCTAAAAACCCAAAACCCAAAACTCGTTCTCTGACTTGGCTTCATAACTCGTTCTCCACCAATATATGCACACATGCTTTAGGGTTTAGGCCTTGTACCATTTTATTGCTTATATACAACATGGACCATCATGATGATAGTTGCATTTCAAGACTTTTGAAGAAGGGTATTTACATCAATCATGTGATATATAATCATTTTGATAATAATTATGGTCGTTGTTCATTTATTTTATTGGTTACATAAGTTAAATACGTTTCGCGATAAATTAAGTTTAATCATACCCGGAACCACAAAAATAATTCTACGCTTCAACGAATACCCACGATTATACCCAATACCTAAAGTTTTATTAAACTTTAGCCAAGTAAATATTATTTACACTTTGTACACTAGAAATGAAACAATATGCAAGTAATTGCAAGTAATCACATCTTTATGTAATTTATACAAGTTATAACTAGTATCATTTTATTCATGTAAGTTAGTTAAGATAAAAATAAAAGCATATACTCCCTCCCTTATCAAAACATACGGCATACATACATATACAAGCTAAGAAAATGAAATTTTTACTCAACTTGGTCAATGTACAACACTTACTCCGTAAAACCTAGCCTACCTTTGTTTCCTTGACCAACAACTTTCCTTAAGACCATGGACTTGTTCCTTGGACTCCTATTGCATCTTTTGACTAGTAAACACTTATATAATACTAGTATACATGCAAGTAACTCATACAAGCAAAAACACTTAGCAAAAATCAAACAAATACTCCCTCTTGCTCACATATAGCCCACGGCTCAACTCACTCACCCACACAAATCCATACAAAATTTTATACAACCTATACACTTCTATACACATCCATCCTAAGATGTTCTAAGGTGTTTCCAACCATTGAATCACCATTTACAAGTAATAATCAAGAAAAGGAAAGCTAGGGTTTTATTAAGTAAACAAGGGTTTTCTTAAGTGCAAGCTTGGATTTTAGGGCTAAACAAGGGTTTAGCATTTGTTTGTCACCATCATCATTCATCATAAGGTCTACTTTAAACCTTTATGCTTTCATTTTATGAATTTTTATGTACATGATGTGCTATGTAGTGAAATCACCATTTAAAGTTTTTAAACATGTAAAATGGAGTTTTTACTTGTTATCATCATATTGTACACTTTTATATATCTTATGATGTTAATGACATCATGTTAAAATGGAAACATAAGTGATTTACACTCTTGGTTAAGCATAAAAGTAATTATGTATTAATTAGGGTTTTTGAAGTTACATAATATATTACAAGTAAAAGAAAGGCAAATGACTTATTAATATTGATTATGGACTTTTAATCATGTTACTTGAACACTAAAATAAAGTTATGTTGGAAGAAATACACTTGTACACACTTGATTTATGTATAAAAATGATTATGGACAAAACTAGTAAATTAGGGTCACTTAAGTAAAGTTATGGTTTTTAAGTGTTATTATGGATTTGTTAATCTTGGTAACTTGGACATATGAGGACTATTATGGACAAATGGACTCTAATATATGGATGATATATAACATATATGAAATATAAGACATATGGTGGGTTACAAAATGGAAGAGTATGAAAACAAAGATTAAAAATGAACTTAAGAGAATCACCACAACATTCTGTCCAAAATCCGAATATTTACCTATTTATAATATATTTTTATAAGATAATACATTTCACGACGATTCCGAAAAGGTAAGAAACTTGTCAAACGGATTAATAACGAAAAAGTTACGTTAAAAACGAGTTATACGTTAATTAAACGGAGTTTATAAAATAACTTTTATAAAATTTATATCAAACAGCAAGTTTGATATTTTTAACAAATAATACATATTTTTAGGATTCCAAAATGATAAGAATCGTAATTTTTCAATTAATAACGAACGAGTTATGAATTTCGCGAGTTTACGACAATTAATACTTTTATAAAACTATTTTTATAAAAGTTACATAAAACTATTTTTATAAAAGTTACTGTTCATGACAGAAAGTTATATTTTTGTAAACCTTATAAATTGATAGGATTTTCAATAACGAGAACGTCCTCGAAAGAATCGTTAAAAACGGAGCTATAACGAATAAAATACGACATTTACGGGTTTTACGACAACAAATACGATTTAAATAAAACTCACGTCTGATGTGAACAGTAAAAGTTACTGTTCACCAGAGGGTCAAAATATGGAAAATGTCAAATTATGATAACTCGTCTTAATACGAAAAGATGGGCATAAGAAACGCAAGAAACGGATTAGAAACGTGAAAGTTATGACGATTTTACCAAAAGTATGTTTATAAACATGTTTTCACTTAAACATTTAGATGGTGATTAGCTATATAGACTTATGCATGGTAGGAGTACTTAATGTGATTAGTACTTATACGACCTTAATTTAATTAGGTTGCATTTGATCGATTCGCGTGACGCGTTATTTGAGATATACTTGGCATTACTCACTCAAGGTGAGTTCATAGCCCCACGTTTTACATGTTTTTGTTTTATAAAGTTTTTGGGGTGAAAAACATGCAATGCTTTACAATTGGACACAAGTGGTTAAGTTTCATGTTATGATTACGTGTTGCCTAAGTAGCGATAACCCATATCTGAGCCCATTATCATGAACTGTCAATTGCGGGATTGTGAGCGCGAATGTTATTAATAGATCTATTGGGTTTGACAACCCCGTTCGGGTGATTAGCTATCACTGGACAAACGAACGTATACCATGTCGAATATAGGATGTTGCGGGTTAGAACATCACCACGGGCAATGTAGGCCATTAATTTGGTATTCATACACGTCAAGCTTCAGTGTCATGAGCTTAGAGCAACGTAATTACATTTATATGATGTCTGCATCTGTTGCATTATCATACACTTGGGAAATCTTGTGGTCCTACAATATATAATTTATCAAACCTATGAATTCACCAACATTATTGTTGACGTTTTAAAGCAATGTTTTTCAGGGGATCAGTAAGCAAGAGGTACAAGGGATACATTGGTGGTTTAGATTGGGATATCATGCATTAAGGGTTTTGTAGCATTACATTTTGTATAACTGTATGGGCTAGAAATCTTTGTACTTTGAACAAGTGGACAAGTGAAGCTTCGGCTTATGTAACAAATACTTTGTTAAAATCCAATGTATCAGTTTTTAAACGACTTTTTGGTCGTTCTATATACATCTTGTGTTATTGATCTGAGAAGTAACACGCCCCGGACTCTTATTCCGCTGCGACCCAATTTGGGGGTGTTACAGATTGGTATCAAGAGCCAAGGTTATAGAGAACCAGGTCAAATGTTTTTGCTGGACTATAACCGTTTTCAAACAACGAATTCATACAACGGGGTTACTGAAAACGAGAACAAGCTCAAACAACAAACCTAATATCTGGCCTTGAGGCAGTTAGATAGATAAGAGAGTATTCTAGAATCATATATAGGTGTAATCTAATCACCACTTCTATCCTTGGTTAATGCCATCTTGGTTTCCATAGGGGTAATTGCTATTTTCACACTTGTAAGATCAAATTTCTTCAACATGTTAGCAACATACTTGTCTTGAGAGATAAAAAGACTAGTCTGACTTTGTTTGACTTGCAATCCTAGGAAGAAAGTAAGTTCTCCCATTGAACTCATTTGGAAACCTTCCTTATCTCAGGTCTCAAATTCATACACAATATTTTAGTAGATCAAATGAATATCATCAACTATACTTGAACTAGCATGATATCCTTTTGTTTTTCTTAATGAACAAGTCTTGTCATTGTCCTCTTATATATCCATGCTCTTCTAGAAATGGTAGGGACACGTAGCTACCAAGCTCTAGGGGCTTGATGTAGACCATACAAAGCTTTGACCACCTTATAGACCTTCTTAGGATGATCAGGATCAATAAAACCAGGAGGTTGAGAAACATACACCTCTTCATATATAGTGCCATACAAAAATGCACTTTTCACATCCATTTGGTATACGATGAACCCCATAAATGAGGCAAAAGCTAAAAATAACCCGATAGCTTCTATTCTTGCCACAGGAGCAACTTCATCATAATCAATACCCTCTTCCTGTCTGTGACCTTGGGCCACTAATCTTGCCTTGTTTCGGATTACTACTCCTCTTTCATCTCATTTATTTCTGAAGACCCACCTTGTACCTATAACCTTCATGCCTGCTGGTAGATCTACTAACACCCATACCTCTTAAAGCTTGAACTACAGTAACTTCTCTTGCATAGCCTCAACCCATCTCTTATCAGTAAGGCTTCTAAAATCTTCTTTGGTTCCTCCTAACATAAGAAGCAGGCAAACATACAATGCTGTTGATCTATGTGATTATTTCTTTGCTGCTTTTGAACATAACTTAGAAGTGCATGAGCTCCTGACTGTTGTTGCACTTTGCTTCTAGTTTGCACAGCTGACTTAGGATCACCAAGTATCTGATTTTTTAGGTGAATGTTGTGTATCCTAAGAGTAGGAATGGGACTGACCGTACTATCCGTTGGTAGTTGTTGAAGTCATATGACACACCTTCTTTCCTCATAAGAAGCTACATCAAGATCCCTTGCTTAGACCTGTTGAAGATTTCCGAGCTTGGCATGTACTGGAATCATCTGGATCAGCATGTTGAGAAGCATCAAACTTGCCAGTATTAACTGATCCACTACCAGTATTAACTGAGGGAGTACTGGTAGTTTTGTTTTCAAGTGCTGCTCCTAAATGCTTTTGAGCAATTGCATCCAACTCTTTTTGAAAAGCTAGAATATCAGGAGAATCTTCTGAAATGCTATTAGGAGAAGCCTCCTTCTCTTGTGATTTAAGGTTTTGAAGCTCTATCAAACATTCTTCTTTCTTTGAATTTGTAGAAGGCTTCCTTGTTCCAACTTTTGCTGCAGTATGCTGGACTGCTGTAGGTACAATAATAAGCTCCTCAGTCTTATCTTCTTCCTCAGAAGCATTTGTATTTGATACCTGCATGTTAGTATTCTGACGTACTGCATGGTTAGTGACTACTGATAGTACTGCATGGGGTTTAGCTTGATTTTCAAAGACACATGAATATATTTCAAGAAACAGTGAGATAATCATACAAAACATCATCCTATTCCTACACTTTTAATTTAGTTTTTCTTCAAGAAAATTTACATGCAGATTTACTTCTACCCTCTTGGTTACTAAATTATATACCCTATAGGCTTTGCTGTTTAGTGAGTAACCAACTAAGAAACCCTCATCTGATTTACCATCAAACTTGCCAAGTACACTAAGAGTATCAAAACTAGTAACCTAAAACCACAGGTCTTGTGTAGCTAATCACTGGTTTATGGCAAACAAAAGCTCATAAGGAGTTTTGTTTTGAGGTTTAGTCACTCTTACCTTATTGAAGATATAACAAGCAGTATTAACTGCTTCTGCCCAAAAAGTAGTTGGTAAGAGTGAGTCAGCTAGCATAGTCCTAGCTGCCTCAATTATGGTCTCATTTTGCTATGGTGTTAGGCATACTATACTCTTGTTCTTATTTCCCTTGTTCTATAAAATTCAAGCATATTTCTATTCTTAAATTCAGTGCCATTATCTGATCTAATGATTTTAACCCTATGATTAAGCTGGTTTTCAATCTGCCTAATGAAGTTCTGAAGGATGCCACTAGTTTCATCCTTAGTAGCCAAAAAGAATACCCAACTAAATCTGGTACAGTCATCAGTAATTACAAGGCAATAACTTGCATGATTAATACTCTTTACAGAAGTAGGCCCAAAAAGATCCATATGCAAGGTGTGTAATGGCTCAGTGATCATTCTTTCTAATTTAGCCTTGCAGGAGGCCCTGTGTTGTACCTTTTTGGCAGGCAACACATGTATGGTCATTTTTGAAAACCTTGGAAGGTAAACCTCGTACAAGATTTCCCTTCACAAGTTTGTTTAGGTTTTTAAAGTTTATATGACCTAACCTCCTGTGCCACAATTTAGATTCATCAGATGTGGCTTTTGCAATCAAACAGGCAAAACTTTTTGCAGGACCAGGTGTCTTCATATCAAAACTGTACATATTGTGTTGTCTAGGGACCTTTAGAAGTATCTGATTTTCATCAGGCATCTTAAAGTCAGGAGTCACAACAAGACATTCAGTTTCAGTAAAAAGAACCTTGTGCTGCTTATCACATATTTGTGATATAGAGAAAAGATTAAAATGCCCTAGTTCTTTTACAAAAGACACACTATCAAATTCTAAATTACCAACTTTTATTCTACCTTTACCAGTTATGTAACCTTTGCTACCTCCAAAGGTAACAGATCCCCCTTTGAATTCTTCAAAATCATCCAGGTGATCCTTGTTACCAGTCATGTGCCCTGAGCATCCACTATCAAATATACCTCTATCTCCCATGTTCTTGAGTGGATGATCCTGCACATGAAAAAGAGAAATTAGTTTCTCTTTTGTAGCGGAGGGACCCAGGTCCTTTATAGGCTTGGGTCTACTCTTGTGGACTTTAGCATTTCCCAACAGTTCTAGTAAAGTTGTTCCCTATCCAATTAGAGTTTGGTCTTAGGTTCCTCCAATTATGACCTGCTGAGGTCTTAATTGCAGTGCCCAATTTCCTTTACAAAATTGAATAAGTCCATTCTTGTTGTATTTCTAAACGATGGGTCTTCTCACAGGTGAATGTGATTTTGAAAAATGACTTCTTTGATTAAACTTATTCACCTGGGGTCTTACAGGACTAAAACTGTTTGTGTTATTGGTAGGTACTGGTTGTTTAGATCTAACAGTATTAATATTAGTCCTGACAGAATTAACATTTTGCCTAACAGAATTAACATTTGCCCTAACAGTATTAATATTTGCCCTACTAGTATTAACATTTGCCCTAACAACATTAAGTTGTACTGGTCTAGTATACAAATGATTAGCACGATTAACCCTATTTGCATTGTTCCATACTGGTTTTACCATCCTGTTACCAGTATTAAAAACCCTTTGTTTCTTAAACTCAGCCTCCTTTGCCATTTTCTTTTCATAATAGTCACAATCTTTGATCAAATGACTTAGGCTGCCACAAACAAAACACTTTTTCTTTGTGAAAGAGTAACCTTCCCCTAGTTCTCTTTCCATCATTTCATTCTAGTTCTTCCTATTAATTTTAGGTGTCTCTTGAATTTTCATTTGTTGCCTAGGAGTTTTTACGTGTGATACATAACTAGGTTCAACTTCTTTTGATTTAGACATGACTTTTTCATTTGCTGTAACAGACTTAGATGTAGATATCTCATTTGGCACACTTATACTTTCTGATTCAGACTCAGAAGAGTGCTCAGAGGGATTTCCAAAAGATCCTTCACTGTCATTTGATTGACAGGTAGAATGCTCAGTGGAATTTTCATCTAAGTCACTAATTTCAGGCTTTTGAGGTCCCTTTTTACCATTATAAATACATGAATCCATCATTTCCTCTTGTGGTTTAGGGAGTATAGTTCCAGTCTTATGGATGTGGAACTCCTTTGAAATTATCAGTCTTTGAAAATCTACTGTATAAAGGTTTGTTAAGAAAATCTTCTTTCTGTACACTTAAACATGTACGTTCATTTCTTCCTCATAGCTTAAAAACCTTATTGTTTGATCTGTATTTTCATATCATAAGCCAACTTTACTATTTGAAGTCATACCTGAATCAACTAATTTCCAAAGGTTTTTAGAAGAATTTTTCCATGAATCTACTATTTTCTGCAATTGTTCCTTTTCTTTTACAACTTTCATTCCTATTCTCCTATATTTTTTAAGCTTTTCATCTTTTGCATATATTTCATTTGCTTGAAATGTAAGCTGTTCATTTAGAGATAATTGCTGCTTTTGAAAAGTAACAACTTGAGCTTCTAATTTCTTAACAACTAGAGTATAGGCAAGTATTTTTGCTTCTTGTTCACCTAACTGATTCATTTGTTCATCACATAGTGTTTTAAGCTTATTATATGAATCAATGCAAGTTTTAGAACATAATGATACCTCATTATTTGAGCTGATTGCCATGAGTGCATGATTTGTCTCTTCTTCCTCTACTGTATGTTCTCCCCAATTGACAACACCATCATCCATAGTCAGCAGATAGTTCTGATTCTGCTCTTTCTTTCTAACTCCTTGATCTTGATAAAAAGAGTCTGTCTTCTTTCCATCATTTGTTCCACATTGGATGGGCATTCTCTAGCAAAATTGACCAAAGTGTTGTGACATCTGAAACATTCAAGCTTCTTTTTGTCAAAACCAACAGATTTGTTTCTAATCAATTCGAAACTCTCAATTCCAGTCTTTTTGTAGAACTTCTTCATTCGAATAGCAATCATTGCTATCTGCCAGTTTATGTCCATCTTTTCAATGTCTATATCATTAATCTGTTCTAAGTCTTCATGAAGCAAGTCCAAATCTTCTAATTGCTTGGCAAAGAGTGAGTAAATGACTTCATCAGCAAAACCAACAGGAACTTCTCTTTCTTGAAAATTGTTTGAAGAAGTAGGAGTACAAGTACTATAGGCACCAGTATGACCAGATTTAACCTTGTTAGTGCTGCTCTTGCTGTGAGTTCTGTGAAACAAAAGCACGTTTTGAGCACTTGCAGATGATTTTGAGGTACTTGTGAGTTCTTGCTCAAAAACCCTAAGGTTATTATACAAGTCATCAATGGACAAAGTGTCAACATCTGGTTTGGTTCTCATTGTCATTGCCAGATTTGACCAAGCTGGGGGCAAAGATCTGAGAAACTTGTGATTTGCATCCTCAGTTGATACTTCAGCACCATGGGCTTCCAACTGTGAGAGTAGTTGTTGGAACCTGTCATAACCCTTTTCTCTCTCACCCCTTCTGATCTGATATCGTAAAATGCTTCAAATGTATGTTTAAAAACAAGCTTTTTGCATCTTCTTTGAATTTGCATTACCACCAAACCTAGTCCTTATGGCTTCCCAAATTTCTTTTGCATCGTCCATTCCATGAAATCTTCTCAGATGTTCCTTGGGAATGGCCATAAGTAAGATGGTTCTTGCCTTCCTTTCCTTTTCAACAACATGAATTTCTGCAGCAGATACTGGTGGAAGTATTCTAACAACACCATCTTTTCCAGTTGAGATTCTCTTCTTTGAATTTCATTTTGAATTACCTTCCATACACTCATTAGCAATATATTCGAGGTAATCTCCATTCTCCATAGCCTACTATCATACTCCTCCTTCTTCAGAATTGAGAGTTTGATATTTGAGATAGTGGTTGTGGTAGGAATGAGTTGTTGTTGTTGTTGGTTTGGTTTATTGGTTGCAGTACCATTTTTTGATGCATCTTCATGGTATGATGCTTCATCATCACTAAGGATGTGAGAGAATCATCATTAGCAGGTTGAGACATTTTTCTAGATCCTGAAAGTGATTGTTGTGTTATATCTTGTGATTCTTCTTACTCAGAGTCCCTCTAGTGGCTCTGATACCACTTGTAGGTCCAAGGTGTTTTGGATCTGTTGAGCCTTTGTATGACAATAACTAACTTGAATAAATCCAAGTTAACTATGTGAGAGACAATGACTTTGGAATAATTATGCTAATGCAGGTATCTTTAACACCAAAATGCTAAGAAGACAATTGTAAAACTAACTTCGTATATTGCTATTGATTTCTATTACGTTTGGATACCTAAAACACTATGCCGTAGGGTTCCTTTTATAGACACCAGAAACCCTAATAGGCTTTACAAACGTGTGAAAGGATAATACTTATCCTTTCCTAATATATCTCTAAGATAACTATTCTGTACATAACAAACTTAACAACACGACCAGTATAACTATAGTACTAAAAAATTAATATAAAAAATAATTAAAAAAAAATTGCCAGACTTAACTTAATAACTATATACTACCAGACTTACCATAGTTACTTGGAAGAAGAACACTAATATACCAGATTAACTCGTTATACTACCAGTATTAATTCTTTTACAATATATTTCCCAACAAAAAATTTTCTTTAAAAATTTTCTAACTAATATTTTATTATATGTTTTGAAATTAAAAAATGCTCTTAGTAAGGCAAGTCCAACCGGATTGACATTATAGCTAGCACACCCCAGTCCACCAAATTGTGAGAAATCTAAGCCTTAAAAATATTCAGGTATCCACCTTTGGTACCTAAGATAATTGATGCCTTTAGCTTGTTCGAGTTAAGGTTTGATTGCAGTCATATGTGTCTATTCTGTCATTACGGATGTGTACGTATGGTCTTTGTCACCTTTTCTGGAACATTGGTATTGGTTGAAAATTATATTTGAGAGAGCCGGTAATTTAGAAGCTCTAGAACTTGTGCTTAATCATCATTTACTTGACCGAAGCCTATCACATGAAATATATCTCGTAAAGTTCTTATTCTCGCAAGCGCTCCTTTTAAAGCTATGTTGCTGAAATATCTGAAAGTTGAATGAAGAAAGTCCTGTGCTAAGCCTTAGTTGCAAATGGTAAAAAAAAGTTCTATATGAGTTATAATAGTTTAAAAGAAATAAAGGCTTATGTTTGGCGGATGAAGATTGGATCCTCTCTAGTACCCAAGTTCCACCCTTCGGTCAGGTTTATGTGTTAAGTACAAGCCTTTGGTAGCTGTCTAGATTATGTCTGTGCAAATTAAGTGTTCTTCACAAAAACATATTTAAACCCTATCTGAGTGGCTGAGTGAATTTAAAATCAAACACTATCCCTATGTGAGGTGCTATGTTATATGTCTATGCCTAAAAAGTTATCTAATATGCAAACTCTCTTAAAAATCTAAATTTTCTTCATGTTACGACAATTTTTTTTTCGCTTCTATTGCTTGAGGGCAAGCAATAAGCTAAGTGTTGAGGGATTTAATAACGGCCAAATTATACATGTTTCTATGGCGTTATTTTAAGTTTATTCTATCATTTCTCGTGAACTTTTGGTACTTAATTAAGCTTGAATTGCTTATAGGTTCACTTGAAGAATCTACAGGCCCAAGCTCATGAATCTATACACTTTGGAAGACGAATACAAGAAAAGAAAAGATTTCTAGCCAAATTTCAAGAAGTTCGTCGCACTTGCTACATTGTGCGCCGCAGTTTCCCCTGAAACCCAAAACCGTCACACTTATAATATTGTGCGCCGCACCTTCTCCTAAAGTTTGAAGTATTAAAGTCTAATAAATGCACCTACATTAACTCCTCAAAACCGCCACACTTATTTGTAAGTGCGTCGCACTTCCAGTAAAAGCCATTAAATGCTATCGCATTAACACCCAAAGTTCGTTGCACTTTTTCCTAAGTACGCCACACTTTGCACCCAATCTTGCCTATAAATTGAGGACGAATTTGCATCCTTCCTCACAATCTTTCCTATTTTACATACACATACTTTCCCTCCTTTCACCAAAACACCAAGAAACACCTTTTCCTTTTGAAGAAAAATATCTAATGATCAAGAACGAAGAAGTTTTCTTTCCTAGTTGTTGAAATAATGGAAGTTTATGTAAAGTGTGTTTTTGTTATGAACTTCTTAGCCATGAGAGGATAAATCTCTCATGACTACTCGATGAAGTTACGATAATGAATAAGTTTTTGGTATGATCTTGATCGCTTTAATCTTAAGCTTATGTTGCAAACCTGTTATATCTTATCTTATCTATTTTTGCTTATCAACTTAGATTATATAATCATATCGGTATAGGTCAAAAGATCCGTTATGGTCTATGTGGTTTTAAAGATTTATCTATGGTCTTTAACGTCTGTGCTGAGAAATCCACTTTCGTAAATTGATAAACAAAATAAGTTTTGATATAATAATAACTAGATTAATTGAGTGACACATTTGGTCTAGTTAACTAAATATAAGTCTTAAGTTAATCAAGTTAATTCGTAAAAACATTTTCTGACGAGGAATCATTTTTATAAATTAAAGTCCCATCTTCGAGGTCAAATCATTTCCAACACTTATAAATTATTCTTAACTATCTGAGTCATCTTTATTATCATTGATAAAACTAAAGTTATTTTCAAAATTGTTAAAGTCTCTTTTCTTTCTGATTATTCGAACACTACTCTAATCCCTGTGGACGACCTGGTCTTGCCTAAAAAGATTATACTGCATACGTGGGTTATACTTTTACCCGTGTGTTTCCATATAATTGTTCGGTATTTCCAGTCTTATAAATTTAAAGCTTTTGAAACACATCATAGTTTCTAAGGCTTTATTTCCCCCTACACTTATTTTGAACATTGTCCCTAATGTTCTTAAAAGTACCCGGAAAATGAATAAAGGCAAAAGAAAAAGGCAAAAGAAACTAGTACTTCCCTGGTTTTGCTTAAAAATGAAGAAGAAACAATTGATCCTGGCTAAATCGTCATCTAAGAATCTTCCACATGAAACTCCTAAGAACTCCTGGGGTTCTCCTTGTCAAATATAACCTGTAAATCAAAGACAAGAAACAACTATACCTAGCGTAAAATTCAACGAAATGATAATATACAACGTGATAGTTTAGGGTTTTGACACTACGAAAGCAATAAAGATAGGATGAATGTGTTAATGTAATTATGGTTTTCTGAAAGTTTTAGGAAAATTACAAATTCTGGAATTTTTTTCATGAATAATTTTTTTTACTGTAGCTGGGCTGGCGACGCTGTCAAGATAAATCCTAACGCCGTCTCCAGCGTCTGTAAAGAATTTTTTTCTTTCTTGGAAAAATTTCTGCACGCAAATCCTATTATTTATTTCATGGAGAATTACTACATAAACCATAAAAACAATTGACATAATCATATGACTCTAAACAGACACATAAGACACGAATTAATCTAAACTATCTACTTAATATGCTTGAATGGTTCTTAGAAACCGGATATTTTCCTTTACACTTTTGATGTAAAATACCTTTGGTTGCAATTAAGACAAAGTTAAAGACAAAACAAAGCATGATCACATAATTCAGACATATAAAAACAAATTAAAAAGAATTAAAACACACATGACACTCCTAAAATGCATGAAATAAAAGATTGAGTTGCCTCCCAAAAACGCTTTTGTTTATTTAACGAGTCTTGTAGCTAGACTCGGAGTCACACTCCTTACGTGACTTCTCCTTCGTCTTCTAAAGTAACATCATCATCAGCATTAAAGTCTATTACGTCTTTTTGGTATGGTTTCACACGTTGCGTGTTTACAATAAACTCATTCCCTTCCTTGTCACAGAGCTTAATCGCCCAACTTTTTATATCTTTACTAACAGTGAATGACCTATACCATCTTGATTTTAAATTTTCTTGAGAATAACCGCATACGAGAATTAAAAAGAAGCACCTTGTCCCCCTTTTCATATTTGGTCGGTGCCTTAATCCGTTTATCGTACCATCTCTTCATCCTTTATTTATAAAAGATGGAGGACTCATAGGCATCGAGTCTCAATTCGTCTAATTCGTTAATTTGCATATATCTATTGGCTCTAGCTTTTGTTAAATCCATGTTACAGGTTTTAAGGGCCCAGTAGGCCTTATGCTCGAGTTCGACAGGGAAATGGCATGCTTTACCATAGATTATCCTGAATGGAGTTGTTCCTAAGGGAGTTTTGAACGCAGTTCGAAAAGCCCAAAGTGTGTCGTCTAGTTTGTGAGACCATTCTTTCGTATTGTTCCCAACAATTTTCTCTAGAATTCGTTTGATTGCTCTATTTGTGTTTTCAACCTGACTATTTGTTTGCGGATGATACGCGGTGAAGAACCTAGTTCCATTTGGTAATTACAGAAGTAGGTGCCCCTGCCACTTATCAAAGCTTTTGGTATACCAAAGCGCGCAAATAATTTCTTAAGGAAATTACCACGTTTCAAGCATGGCTAGCAGGGAAGGCCTGAGCTTCTACCATTTGGACACGTAAGCAATAGCTACAAGGATGTACTTGTTCCTATTAGACGAAGGAAATGGTCCCATGAAATCAATTCTTTAAACGCCAAATATTTCACAGACCTGGATGTACTTTTGTAGTGTTTCATCTCTTGCAAAAATGTTGTTGGCTCGTTGACATGCGTCACAACATTGGACTAGCTTTTGTGCGTCATAAAAGATATTGGACCAGTAGAATCCGGCCTCGAAAACTTTTCTTGCATTGGTGGCGATCCCATGATGTCCTCCTGATGGACCACTATGACATTGTCGAAGAATCTAGGCAGCCTCGTTCTCAGAGATGCATCTTCGTATGATTTGGTTCGCGCATTGATTCAATAGATAGGGTTCATCCCAGAAAAAGTGCCTAAGATCGCTAAAGAACTTTTGTTTCTCTTGGCGGGTGGACCGAAAAGGTAGTACTCGACTTGCTAGGTAATTAGCATAGTCTGCGTACCAGGGTTCGTTACTTTTATCAGAGATGGACATTAGTTGTTCTTCCAAAAATAAGTCTCGAATTTCCTCCCTGGTTAGTTTTCCAAGATCTGGATTCTCAAGTCGGGAGAGGTGGTCGACTGTGAGGTTTTTGGCGCCTTTTTTATCACAGATTTCAATATCGAAATCCATGAAGTAGCAAGATCCATCTTATCAATCGCGGTTTTGCATCTTGTTTTGCAAAGAGATACCGCAAGGCAAAATGATTCGTGAAAACGATAGTTTTGGATAAAACTAAATATTGACAGAATTTATCAAACGCAAAAACAACAGCCAAAAGTTCTTTTTCTATTGTCGTGTAGTTTTCCTGTGCCTCGTTTATCATTTTACTAGCGTAATATATAAGATGAAAATGCTTATCCCTGCTTTGCCCCAATACTGCCCATATGGCGTAGTCACTGACGTCACAAATGATTTCAAATGGAAATGACCAGTCCGACTTAATCATTATGGGGGCCTGCATTAGTTCTTGCTTTAACTTATCGAAAGCTTGGATGCACTCTTCAAAGAAATTAAAGGGGGCATCTTTCAAGAGAAGCTGGGTCATCAGGCGTGCGAATTGCAAGAATTATTTTATGAATAGTCGATAGAAACCTGCGTGTTCTAAGAAACATCGAATGGCTTTTACATTTGTGGGGTACGGTAACTTGGAAATTGATTCGATATTATCCCCTCTCTACTTTAATTCCCGACCTAGAGACCTTATGGCAAATAACTATTCCTTCTTTTACCATGAAGTGACATTTCTCCCAGTTTAATACAAGGTTGGTCTCCTCGCAACTCTTGAGAATCTTTTCTAGGTTTTTGAGGCAATGATCGAAAGAGCTTCCAAAAACGGAAAAATCGTCCTTGAAAACCTCCATGTTGTCTTCAATTAGTTCATGAAAGATGGACATCATACAACGCTAAAATATGGTTGGAGCATTGCATAATCCGAATGGCATCCTTTTTTAGGCGAAAGCTTCATACGAACAAGTAAATGTAGTTTTTTCTCGATCTTCTAGGGTGATTGGAATTTGGAAATACCCTGAGAAACCATCCAGGAAAAAATAATATTCATGTCCAACTAATCGTTTAATTATTTGGTCAATGAAAGGTAATGGAAATTGGTCTTTCTAGGTTGCATTATTGAGTTTCTGGTTATCGATACACACGCGCCACCTTATGACCGTTCTCTGAGGTATAAGATCATTTTTATCATTCTTAACTACGGTCATTCCTCCCTTTTTTTAGAACGACTTGAACAGGTTTAACCCAAGGGCTGTCAAAAATCGGGTAAATCAATCTAGTATCTAAGAGCTTTATGACCTCATTTTTTACCACTTCTTTGATATTCGGGTTTACTTGTCTTTGAGGTTAGACGGTCAGTGTGAACTCATCCTCCATGAGGATTTTATATGTACAAAAAGGTGAGTCAATTCCCTTAATATATGTAATGCTCTAGGTGATAGCTCCTTTTTGTTTTCTTAGAGCCTCGAGAAGCTTAGTCTTTTCAAGGGAAAACAATAAAGAATAGATAACTACAGGAATTTGGTCATTCCCTTATAGGAAGGCATACTCAAGGTGCTCTGGAAGCACCTTTAGTTCTAATTTTGGTGGTTCAATCATTGGGGGTTTTAACCGATTTTATAGAGCTTTCCATTCTAGTCATTCGATTGGTTCTTGCTTGGGGTAAAATGAAATTGTTTGGATTTCTTCTGGGTCTTATTCTTCTTCCGCTTCGACTCATTTTCGGTCGTGGTCAACTGTGTCCACCTATTGTTCTTGGAAAAGTTTTGTAGTGTGATCGGCACAGTACACATAGTCATCATGGGAATATTTGGATCTCATAGATTTCCCTATGTTGAAGGTGACGGTTTCATTCCCGACTCTTAGACTAAGCTTTCCTTCGTGAACGTTAATTACAACGCGGGCAGTAGCAAGGAAAGGCCGTCCTAAAATGATCAGAACCATTTTGTCCTCATCCATTTCTAAAACTACAAAGTCGACCGGAAAGATGAACTTGTTTATTTTAACCAACATATTTTCACAGACTCCAATAGGATATTTTAACCGACAGATCACCAACAAAAAGTAATATCATACACGTTGGTTTTTCATTCAGAAATGCCAATCGTAAATAAAAGAGAGTGTGCATAAGGTAATACGATTGCCCCAAAGTTAGCTAAGGCATTTTTTTTTAATTCAAATGTCCAATAAGCATAGGAAGTGAAAAATCCTAGTTCTCCTTCCTTTTAAGGCAGCTCCTTTGGAAGACCGGTCCGAGCATGTCTTGCTAAGCTTGATCCGAGGATAGCTACATTTTCGAGTTCATCATTGTGCGAGATAAATCCTTTAGAAACCTTGCTCCCTTTGGCATTAAGAATCATAGCTTCTAGAATGGTAGGTTGATAAGAAACATGCCTGAAGATAAACACGAGTTGTTCCATCTATCGACTCCATTTTCATTTTCTTAAACTGGGAAGAGAAAGTCACATTGGATGATTAGAGGTGATAGTATCAAGGTATGCAACGAGGGTATCCCTTCCTATATTTGGTTGTTTTCTACTAACCCTTCGCCCTATCTTTTATTATTCTCTTAGTGTTTGTTGACACTTGTCCTGCATCAGCTTAGTCGGGTATGGAGGTTCGTGGGTAGTAGTTCCTGACCTGGTTATGATAGAAAAAGTCGGTGCATCATGTTTGGGCATTGGTGTTCCACTCTTTCCAAATGTCTCAAGAATCTGAGAGAATTGTTCGTGCATTCCATTACGATGTTGGTTAAGCATTTCTCCTAATCCCTTCGCGTGGAGATTTTTTTCGAGCATAAAGTTAGATAGCTTAACCTCAAACTTGCTCCTAACGACCCATTCAGGTCCTTCTTCTCCTTCTGCTTTATGTCATATGTTCCCCCACGATGGGATATCGTCATTCTAAAAAAATCTTAAGAGGGAGGGGTCGTCATAGATGTCTCCTCTGGACAAGCATACTTGTTAGGGAAGCCTATTTTGATCATATTCGTCGGCTTTGTGAGCACCTCCACAAATGTCACAAATGAGGTATGAGGTTTTCGGGTTTCCTACTCCTGTGGGTGTTGTTAGGTAAGAGATCTGTTTGCAAGCCTTTCTAAGACGCCCTTCGAGTGTAGGTTTGATTATTTGTAAAATAGAAGATATATTCATAGGTGGTGAGGGTCGTCCCATGAGTCATATCGATATTGGGCATATTCTTCGATATGATTCCACCCTTCATCTTCGCTGAGCTAGCTGAAATGAAAGTGAGCGAATTGATCAAGTATCCCGCGATCATTAGGGGATATGTTATCGTGAAAGATTTAAACTAAAAGCTATTTTTATATTCCATGATGAGGAACTTGTCGGATCAAATCCTGGAAGCGAGTCCAAGCGTCTTTAATAGGTTTGTTAGTCCCTTGTTGGAATAAAAGGATCATGTCCCAAAGAAATAAGGTTTGGCCTGCTAGAAAGAAATAGTCAAGAAATCGAGAGACGAGCTGCTCCCACATCATGATTTAGGCAGGAGGTGTTTTGTCCAACCATTCTTTTGCTTTCCCTTTCATGGTAAAGTGAAAGAAACATAGCCTCGATGTGTCTTTTGTGGCTCCGTCGCCTTGTATGTTATCCACTATACTCAAGTAATGTCTGATGTGATGAATAGGACTTCGCTTTTTAATCCTTGGAACATACATATGCCTTGGATTATCCAAATATCGCGCGAGTCTATGATGTTTCCTGTTTGTTCTACGGGAAGAATGATCAGGTTTTGGAAACCAGTCGAATTGGGATAGGAATACTCTCGCAGTCTTTTGAGGGGAGGCGTTGGTTTGGGTCCTGAATTGGCGAAGGATGAAGCTTCATTTTCAAAAAGATTTCTTCCTGCTATAGCCAAATAATCATTTTGTTGTTGATGACTAGCGGCTCTTCTACGCCTATGTAGTTCTCTCTCAGGTTCATCAAGAGGTTCCTTCAGTTTCTTAACGGTACTACGAGTCATGACGAGGGATTTAAGACGAAAAGAGAATAAAGAATGATAGACTACGAGAAAGCTAATTGATAGAAAATAGAATTCTCACTTGATAGGAATCAATCAAGTAGACTTGAGCTAAATTAAAATTGAAACCTAACTATTCTCCGGTAGCGGTGCCAAAAACTTAATGCGGTCGTTGTAAACACACTAGGTTATACAACTCTCTAGGCAGAGTACCTAACCGTTATAGTGTTGTATAGGCAAGACTCGAGGGTTGTTATCATTCTCAAGGGGAATAGGTTGGGAAGGCTCGAACTAAACGTAACTAAGGTCTAAGGGGTGAGAGAACATTATTTTTGTGTTTTTATATTTTTTTTTAGAAAAAATCTCTAGTTTAAAGGGGTTTTAGTTTTAAACTAATTAAACTAAATACTAAAATTAAATCTAAACTATTGTGGAAACTCGTATAGGTAAATAAATGTGTTTACTTAATCATGCATGATCCTTAGTTTGCTTCTCTTAATTTTGTTGCTTTGTCACAATTGTGATACGATGTGTAAGTATTTCCTAAATCATAAACGAATTACATGAACCCGTCGTCTATGTAATATTCCGTTAAGGCAACGCATAAATAAGGTAGTATGAAGACTATTAAAAGGCCCCTAAGAGTACATTACATGCATTAAAACACTTAAAAGGTGATCAACCATAGATGGGTAAGGTAGTATGAAGACTGTTACCGATGGTATCCTTTCTACACGGTCACATTTCCCTAGACGTCTATGCCAACGTAACATTTTATGGCAAGTTTTCTAAAGACACAAGTGGATCGTGGAAGAGTGTTGCTGCAACTAAAGATATCGGATGACACACAGTTTTTGTTCTCGGCTGGATAAGAAATTCTCGGACACAACAGGTTAGTTACTACTGCTAGGTTTGTTACTAGTAGTTACTACTGCTCGTGCTTAAAAGATACTACTGTTAGTTTTGTTCGAAGTTGGATGACACACATGGTTTGAATCTCGGATAGAAAAGAATGTTTGGTTAAATGTCTAGTTTTGGGATTAATTACAAGAATTGGTTACGGAGTTTATTTGGTATCACTTATTTGAGATTGAAATAGGTTTCACGAAGGAGTCTACTTATTTTATCTTGAAATCGGGGTTGGGTGGTTTCATGATTTCAATGATAACTTGCTTGAACGAATACGAATTATGATTGGGACTTGGTTTATCTAGTTTCCAGCGGTCAAGGGGTGGTTGGTTGAGGACCTGGTAAACTATCACTTAAAGGAGTTACGTTGTAGTGCTCAGTGTCACACGAAGATGTCGATGTGGATAAATTCAAGAGGTGATGTGTTTTTAGAGATTTGATCAGCACAAATTCTCTACACCGTTTTTCAATCTACAACAGTGCAAGCTTAAGTAACAAATTTGGGGGATTTTACTTCAGTTTCAAGTTTGGTATATCAAGTGTACTTCATCAGTAATCATTACAAAAAGCCTACAGAATTTGAAGATTCAAGAGATGGTTAACATATTGGTTTCAGGGGAAGCTTAATTGACAAAATGTTTAACCATCAGGATATGTTCATGCACCACTTGAGAGGAAGGTTTTCATTTACTACTGCTAAGTCATTATTACTACTGCTAGTTTAAGTTTCTACTGCTTAAATTTATTTTTCTTATTATGCATCATGGAGGGTAATTTGAGTCATTGGAAGGCTGGATTGGTAGTGTGATATATGGTTTGTAGTTGTAAAGATCCAAGTTGCATATCTTCACAAGACCCCTATTGGATTATGACAAAAAGGGGAAGATGATTACAGAGATTTGCAGCTTATTATGTGTGGTGGCATGGCAAGGTTACAAAGGAAATCTGAATTAAGGGGAAGTTTGTTTCATTCAGGGAGATCCATGATCTCAACTTCAGGGGAAGCTTTGATTTCATCAGGCTTTATGATGAAGTTCGTGCAAGAACATTGTTTGTTTTGTCATCATCAAATAGGGGAAGATTGTTGGGAATTATAGATTTGATGAGACAAAAGAACAAAAGAATAAAACAAGAAGGACTAATTTGACATTATGGAATTCTACAAATGATGGAGGATTCTACAAGATATGCTAAAGAAGGAAACAAGATCAAGATTAATGTTGAAGATAAAGATTAGTCAAACATTAATGTTGAAGATTAATGCTGATTTATTAGTTTCCTAATTCAAACAGAAGACTGAAGTTAATGCTGATTAGTCAAACAGAAGACTGAAGTTAATGCTAATTGACAAGTTTCCTAATTCAAATAGATTTCCTTTGTAAGTCTTATGGACTCTATTATATAAAGAGATCCATAGACATAGTTTTATGTGTGCACAAAAAAATGTAGTCGACTAAATAAGTGTGTGTTCTAGGCGTATGGTCTTTGTAAACGCCTAGATGATAGTTGGTTTAGCCTCAAGGTCGAATTGACCCTGTTACTAGTTAGAGTAACCGTTCTATATAGATCATATAGAATTTGGGGCTTGGAGTGAATGATAATGAAGAAAAACCTTGTTACAATTACATTGTTCTTATGTTAATTCCGCTATACATATTCTATGAACTTTGTTATTGTTAATCCTAGATGAGATCTAAACAATCTCGAGTTATAAACGATCTAAGGAGTTTTAACAAACTCCACACTTAATATGAAAATATTGGTCTCAAACTCATTTTGACAATCTGGGCACAATTAATGATTAGTTTGGCCGTTCTAGTCGTAACTTATTCATCCGGAATAGCTATTGATTTATCCAAAGAACCACATGGTCCTCATATGTTTTACCCTTCACCCATGTAGAAACCCAATAGCCTCCAAGTCAAATAAAATTAGTTATAAGCCTAACTATTTGCATTACATATTATGGGTACACACTAAGTTTGTTTCTATGGTTTTGGTCGTATCTCGACCATCCGGAAGAGTTGGCGTTCCATTCAACTCGCCATTAGGACCTAACATATTAGCCTATTCATTTATGCAAAGACGCAATAGGATTTAAGCCAAAAATTTCCCATTAAAATACCAGCTTTACTCGAAAGTTCCAAAAAAATAGCCAAAAGTAACTATAAATAGTCAACACTTATATGAATTACTATTATATATATATATATATATAGATGGTGATGATCCCGAAGATAAGCGTAAGAATTTGAGAGGAGAGTAGCTCATATATGTATGAGTATCCATATATAATACTAGTA
>BQNB010114815.1:0-12112 GCA_026074375.1 Tanacetum coccineum
TTGTTCTTGTTGTCTTGTTTTTTTGGAGCTCTGCACTCCTTAGTAAAATGTCCCCTCTTATGGCAGTTGTTGCACTCTACTTTGGACTTATCAAAACCAATAGTCTCATTGCTATTAACATTAAGCTTCCTTCCTGTATTCTTCAAAAACCTTCTTGTCCTCATAGTCAACATGGCCATTTTCCATCTCAAATCCATCTCTTCCATGTCATCTGGATGGATTTGTTGCAAGTCCTAATGTACAAGTTGAGGACTATTTGGTTGACTAGCAAAGAATGCACAAATAACATCATCACTCAAGTTATCAATATTTGTAGAGTAAGTGATGTGTTTCAAAAGCTTTAAATTTATAAGACTGAAAATACCGGATAATTATAAGGAAACACGCGGGTAAAAGTATAACCCATGTTGTTGGGAATTAAGGGCTTCTACAAGTTTATACTGTTGAAAGGACTTAGTACTGCTATTTGAAGATTTGTGCTGCTACTAAAGATTGAAGAAAATAAACTAAGTCATTAGTACTGCTAGTTGTAATAGTTAGTACTGTTAGTTATAGTTAGTACTGCCAGTACAAAATGTTAGTTTATTAGTACTGTTAGTATAAGAAGTTAGTACTGCTTATGTGATATGCATGAGATATATTAGGAATAGATATGCATGATCACTTAACGCGTTTTGTAAGCCCATTAGGGTTTTCCTTAGTGTATAAAAGGAACCCTACGGCATAGTTAGAGATATATAGAAAAGTCATAGCTATTAGGCAAAACATATAGTTGTTTTGTGAATCATTCAATATATTGTGAGTTAAGAGAAAGATCTTGTGTTACTGTTACATTGCTTTATTGTTCTTCTGGTGTATAAAGATTAGATTCCGCATAATCTTTATATATTACTCAAGGTTTCTGTCATAGTTGTTTTAGATCTATCTAAGACAACTAAAGCTTTAACAAGCTAATCAAAGATCTGTTAAAAAGGGATCAACACTAATTACATATTCAAATGCGGACCATGCAAGATGTAAATATGACTGTAAAAGCACATCATGAAGATTGCAATTTCTAGGTGAAAAGCTCGTGAGCTGGAGTTCAAAGAAACAAGATTGTACTTAATGTCTACTATTGAGGCTGAATATGTTTCCTTGTCTGCATGTTGTGCACAAGTCATTTGGATGCGTACACAACTGCTAGACTATGGATACAAGTACAACCGGATTCTGATGTATTATGATTCCAATAGTGCCATTGCTATCTCATGCAATTCGGTCCAGCATTCCAAGACAAAACACATAGACATCCGGTATCATTTTATTAAGGAACATGTTGAGAAGGGTACTGTCGGGACAGAATACCAACTTGCGGATCTATTTACTAATGCTCTTCCTAAAGAACGCTTTGAGTATTTGTTTCATCGCATTGGTATGAGATGTATGACTCCAACTCAGTTGGAAAGCCTGACAAAGTCATCTTCTTGAAAAGATCATACATTAAAAACATGTAAATAAATTTTTCAAAAACAAAAGAAAAAATTGAAAAAAATACAAATTACAAAAAGATTTGTCATATTTTGGCAAGATTAATTGGAGAAAAAGTTAATACTGCTAGGCAAATTCTTAATACTGATGGGCAAAAATATTAGTACTGCTAGACAAAAGTTAATACTGCTAGGCTAGTATTAGTACTGTTGGGTTACCGTTTATTACACTGTTTGTCCATAATAGATTTTACAAGCTCTTTAAATATTACTGTTAAGTTTTTACAGCAACAACTGATATATAAGGTTTCTTAATTTTGATAATTGTTTATCTTTACCTTAATTTAACACGATTCTTTTAAAGCTAAAGATACAATTTATTCGCTTATCCGCTTTCAAAACCTTATATACTCTCTATAAAATTTCAATTGCTTTTACCAAACACTAATTCATTCTAAATCGATCTTAACCCATCACTCACATCAGTATTTTGTTCATAACTTATATACACATGGCTAATATGGACTTCTGCGACAAGCATAACATGGTGGCTTTTCTTTAAAAGCCAACTGGAAGTGAAGAATTTCATCAGATAGTAGACTTTCTTGCTGGTAGCCATATCAGGTATGATTTAACTGCAAATCCTACTATCTATGTTTCTCTAATTGAATAGTTTTGGCAGACTGTTACTGTCGATACAGTCAATGATGGAGAACAACAGCTAACTGTCACAGTTGATGGGCAAATAATTGCTATTACTGAAGCGTCTATTAGGAGACATCTCCAACTAGCAGATGCAAATGGTATTAGTTCTTTGCCTAATACTAAAATCTTTGATCAGCTCACTCTAATGGGGTATGTTTCAAATGATGACAAACTTACTTTTCAAAAAGGTAAATTTTCACCCCAATGGAGATTTTTGATCCATACCATATTACATTGTTTAAGTCCTAAGAAAACTTCATGGGAACAATTTTCTAGTAATATTGCAACTGCAATCATTTGTTTAGCTACAAACAGGACTTTTAAGTTTTCAAAACTAATTTTTGATGGTATGGTGAAAAATGTGGATAGTAAAACAAAATTTTTGATGTATCCACGATTTATACAAATCATTTTGAATAAAAAGAAAAGGCTTCTTAATCAACATAACAGAACATATGTTGCTCCTTCTTTAACACAAAAACTTTTTAGCAACATGAAAAGAGGTTTTTCAGGGGTACACATACCTCTATTTGATACTATGCTGATTCATGACCAACCTGGTCAGGGTGAAGGACCAACACTCACTGTTGAGTCCCAACACACACCTATTGCTTCTCCATCTACCTCATAACCCACAACATCTTAACCAATGTCATCACAAGAACAACCTTCTCAAGTACCTATAACTGAACCTATCACTGATTCCTTCACCACATCACATCTAACTCAGACACAGATAAACGAACCATCTCCCATGCCCTATGATTCACCTCTCTCAGGAGGTCACACACCTGGAAGTGATGAGGGTAGTAAGAAACTTAATGAATTGACGGAATTATGTACCAAATTATCTGACAAAGTCACCAGCTTGGAGGACGATCTCAAATAGACTAAGAAGCTTTATGGTAAGGCTCTTACAAAGTTGGTGAAGAAGGTCAAACAATTGGAAGCCAAGCTAAAATCTACCACAGAAAGGAGAAAGGCAAGGATGGTAATTTCTGATGATGAGGAGGATCTGGTTTCAGAGGATACTTCCAAACAGGGGAGGATGACAGAGACAAAATATGAAGAAGTTGAGATTGATTTGAATCAGACTGATGATGATCTTTAAAGGAGGAGTATAATAGAGGAAATTAACTTAGGTAAAGGATTCACATTGCAGTAGCTTACTCCTAAAAAAGTTACACATGGTGAAGAACAATGCCAAGAGAGTTCTGAAGCTTAATTAAGTGTTCTCAGTTCAGCTTAGATCCTTGCAGATGCTTCCAGAGAAAGAGTAAAGACCTACACTAGAAGAAGAAGTACTGACAGTTTAAGAGATAGTACTACTGGAGGTCTTTTTAGTACTGCTAAGGAAGTTCAAGGTAAAGAACATATTAGTACTAATGAAAATGTAGCTCATAAGCTAAATGATAAAGAAATGGCAAGAGCTACAGCAAGAGAAGAACAAGAAATGATTAATTTTGAAAAAGCCCTAGAGTTACAAAAACAGTTAGATGTAAGGCAAGAAACTGATAATATTGACTAGAATACTGTTGCTGAACAAGTTCAAGAAAGACAGTCAGATACTATAAAAAGATATCAAACTCTCAAGAAGAAACCAGTATCAGTAGCTCAAGTAAGAAAGAATATGATGATTTATTTGAAGAATATAGCTGGATACAAGAGGGGTTACTTTAAAGGAATGAGCTATGATGAGATCAGACCCATATTTGAAGAGGAGTATAATAAGATACAAACTTTGTTTAAGAAGTACACAAAAGTTGAAAGGACAAAGACAAAGAGAATTGTAGAAGAGACACTACTTCAAGAGAGTTTCAAGAAGTTAAGGACAGCTAAAGCTTCAAGGTCAGAACCTATTCAAGAACAACCAACTGAAGAACCAAAAGAATTAACTGAAGAAGAACTTAAGAAGATGTTGGAGATAGTTCCAGTAGAAGAAATTAAGGCAGAAGCTTTACAAGTAAAATATCCTATCATAGACTGGGAAATTCATAATGAAGGATCAAGAAAATATTAGAAGATTATCAGGGTTGGAAACATCATAAAGGCATACCAAGTCTTTGAATATATGCTTAAAGGATTTGACAGAGAAGACCTTTTACATTATGGAGTTTAGTTAAAGAAAGATTTAGATCAGCAGAACCTACTAAAGATAAGGAAAGAGCTTTATGGGTTGAACTGAAGAGGTTGTTTAAACCTGATAAAGATGATGTGTTGTGGAAGCTACAAAGATATATGTATGATCCTTTGACATAGAGACTGTATGATACATGTGGAGTACATCTTGTATCTTCAACAAGAGGACATGACATCTATATGTTGATAGAAAAGGATTATCCATTGTCAACTGTAGTTATGAATTTGATGCTATAAGCTATAAGGCCTGCAGTAGAAGAAGATAGCAATGACAAGCAAATCTAATTATGAAGATCTTTATAGAAGCCAACAAACCAAGAAATGAAGTTGTTTTGGAAGAATCCCTTAGAGCCAAAAAAAGTTTTAATTCAAGAAACTTGATGATTTAGAGATAAATCACGAAGTTTAGAGAAGATTTTGGAATTAAGGGGCTTCTACAAGTTTCTATACTGATGAAAAGGACTAGTACTGCTATTTGAAGATTTGTGCTGCTACTGAAGAATGAAGAAATAAACTAAGATCATTAGTACTTGCTAGTTGGTAATAGTTCGTACTGTTAGTTAATAGTTAGTACTGTCCCCCCACGGGGGGGGGGGGGGGGGGGGGGGGGGGGGTGGGGGGGGGGGGGGGGGGGGGGGGGGGGGGGGGGGGGGGGGGGGGGGGGGGTGGGGGCCCCCAGTACAAAAGTAGTTTATTAGTACTGTTAGTATAAGAAGTTAGTACTGCTTTATGTGATACTTGCATGAGATATATTAGGAAAGAAATGCATGATCACTTAAAACATTTTGTAACCCATTAGGAGTTTTTTTTCTTATGTAGAAAAGGAACCTAAACGACATAGTTAAAATATACATAGAAAAGTCTTAGCTATTAGGCAAAACATAATAGTTGTTTTATGAATCAATTCAATATATTGTGAGTTAAGAGAAAAGATCTTGTGTTACTGTTACAATTGCTTTAATTGTTCTTCTAGTGATAGATTAGATTCACACACCATAATCTTTACTATATATTACTCAAGGTTTCTGTCATAGTTGTTTTAGATCTATCTAAGACAACTAAAGCTTTAACAAGCTAATCAAAGATCTGTTAAAAAGGGATCAACAATTCATGATAACATGTAGGATCAATGGCTTTCCCTTGTGGGTCTTCATCCAGCTTGGATTTCTCCACCATTGGAGTATCCACTGGGTCACAGGTTTCTATACCATACTTTTTAAGTGATTCAGGAGCATATTTGGATTTGTTTAAAAAGATGCCTCTAAGACTCTGAGAAATTTGAAGTCCTAAGAAAAATGATAGTTTGCCCATCATCGACATCTTGAATTTTGAACACATGATTTTAGAAAATGATTCACAAAGATCAGGTTTAGTAGAGGCAAAAATAATATCATCGACATAAATTTGTACCAGTAATATGTCTTTACCTTATCTCCTGATGAATAATGTAGGATCAACGGTTCCTTTGAGAACTTCTGGGAGAGTAGAAACGATGAGAGCAAATCATACCAAGCCCGTAGAGCTTGTTTCAAACTGTAAATGGATTTCTTAAGCTTGTACACATGGTTGGGATTCTCTAGATCTACAAACCCGTCCGGTAGACTAACATAGACATCCTCACGCAGTATGCCATTCAAGAACGCGGTCTTCATATCCATTTGATAGACGATCATGTTCATGTGGCATCGAATGAAATAAAGATACGGATGGCCTCAAGTTAAGCAACAAGCCTTATTTTTTAACACACCTCCCAGTTCGTCTAATTTCACCTTGTATATCCACTTCAAGGTAATAATCATAACATTATTTGGACGAGGTACCAGCTCCCAAACTTCAAGACGTTCAAAATCATTGAGTTCTTCTTGCATGGCTTCAATCCATCAAGATTGGTTCAACGGAAGAAAGGAAAGCATCAAAATAATAGAATAGGACTTCATCTTGTAGTTGGTGTCGAGTGGAGACTGGTCTAGAAGGATCGCCAATTACATTATCAAGCGAGTGTTCTTTGGTCCATTTGTTGATGTGTTTGGTTGGTTGGTTGACTAAGTGCACAGTGTTTGGAATAACAACCTGAGAAGAGGATTCTTCAGAACTTGGTTATGGAATTGGAAAATCAACATATGAATTATTATCCATGTGTGCAACTTCAATATCATGGTCAGCTTCTTCAACATCGAGAGGAATGACTAGAGATGGTGTTTCTTGATTTGTTTGTGTGGTACTTGTAGATGTTGCATCTTGATCAATTGTAGTTGAGGAAGGTATACCAGTTGAAACAGTAGGTTTTGGAGCAATGACTGCAGGAACTTGAGGATTAACACATGGTGGAGAATTAAGGTACTCGTCAAACATTGGCTGAAACAATATTTCCCAGTCATTCTTTGTTGGTGGGACATACAGAGTTAAAGAAGGAATGTTTTGCACGAGTCCTGAACTGATTGTTCCAAGAGTCATAAGTTTAGGCCTGAGTCTTGGATTGAATTGTTCATAAGCCATTGCTGTTAACTCATTAAAATTAACATGAATAGTTTCAATGATTAAACGGGTCCTTTTGCTGTAGATTCGAAATGCTTTCTTTACAGTAGCGTAACTAACAAAGATTCCTATATCAGCTTTAGGTTTCAACTTACCAAGATCTTCACCGTCATTAATGGGATAGTAAAGAGCACCAAAGACATGAAGATATGATAAGTCAGGTTTTCTATCATGGAGAAGTTCATACGGTGTTTTGTTGTGATGTTTTCGGACTAATGATCAGTTTTGAGTATAGCAAGCTGTCGCGACTGCTTCTACCTAGAGAAATAACAAAGCCTTTAAAAAGATCAACATGGTGCGAGCAGATTCCACTAAAGTACGGTTCCGTCTTTCGACAACGCCATTTTGTTGTGGAGTGCGAGCAACAGATGTTTGATGTGAGATTCTGAGTTCTTCATAATAAGCTCTTAGTGTCTTATTGACAAATTATGTGCCATTATCAGTCCTGATGTTACCAACGGTTGCATTTAGACGAACTTGAATCATTTTGAGGAATTTGATCACGAACTCTAGAACTTCATCCTTTGATCGTTGAAATTTCACCCATGTAAACCGAGAATAATCATCAATGATAACCAGTATATATTTTCTCCCATTGATACTTTGAATCCTCATTAGCTCGCAAAGATCCATATGCAGCAGATAGAGTTTTTCTTGAATGGAGTCTTCAGCTTTGGGTTTGTGGGAGTGTTTCTTACTTTTACCAAGAGCATAAGTGATCCTTTTGATACTTTAGTTTTGGAAGACCTCGGACACCTTGTTTGGAAAGAGAAGTGATAAAATCAAGTTTAAATGAGATAATCTTCGATGCCACAACCAAGACTTGGTCTTTGAGGCCTTAGACAAGAGACATATAGGAGAGGATAGCAACAAATTGTCCATAAATAAAGTGTATAAGTTTGAAACCCTTGATCCCTTGAGTAGATCAACACCTTCTAAGTCACGAATGAAGCAGGTGTGTTTGCAAAAAGCTACTTCGAGATCAGAATCACAAAATTGTCCCACAAAGAATAAGTTGTGTCATAACCCTTCCACATAATAAACCTGAGATATTGTAACATTTCCCATTTGATATTCTCCATAACCCATTATCTTAGCAATATGATTATTCCCAAATTTGACGGTACCCAAAAAATTTACTAACGAAGTTGATGAGTTGAGAGTGATTTCCGGTCATATGCTTGGAGCATTCGGAGTCCAAATACCACAGAACAATTTGGACAACCTGCAATCGTTAAGATAAGAAGACGAAACATCGAAAATAGTAGATCCCCCAGATTAAGTAGGGTCGGAGGAGTTAGAGATTTTCTATAATCTCATATTTACTACTCGATCCTACTAATTTTAGTGATTTGGGTCTCCTACTGTAAACTTTGATTCCTTGAGTTGGTGTAAGAACTAATTTGTTAGTGGTTTCCTTAGTAGGCACTACTTTAGTGGAGGTGAACCTAGTTAAAGGGCACTTATTTCCGACTATAGTAAAGGTCCTACTTGTAGGTTTTGCAACTATATCCAATTTCATTGAACACCTTACCTATAGGTTTCCATACTTTTCACATTTTATTTCTTTTAGATTTAGATTTAGAACGCACATTCACATCATTCACATAATCAATAACACACATATCATGATTAGCATCAAACAAACATTTGTTACAGATAGCACAAATAGATTAAATTTAGCATTTCTCACAGAATGATTAACATGTACATTACTGATAGGTTCAAAAAAATTCAACTTATTCAGACTATATCTAACTTTCTTAGGGTATTCTTCTACTTTATTCTTCTGATTGCTACTTGGTGGTCGCGAGATCCTACTAGTAGTAGTGTTTACTCATGTAGAAGTCAACAAAGGCTTGTTAGAATCTTTGGTTCTAAGAGAATCATTCTGTTTGGGAATGTTGCTTGAAGATGTGACAGGTTCAGTAAATCTAACTTTTTTGTCCTTGTTCATTGGTGTGACAGCAACTAATTTCTCAGTAGGTTTTGTTAAACTAGGGAATGTCTTAGAGACATAGACAAACAATTCCTGAACGTGTTTTGTAAACATGAAAGCAGATTCTAATAAAGGTTGACTAGGATTCTGTTTTCTAGCGCATTCTATAAGTCCACGAAGGGTGTCAGTATTTTCTATCGTCTTCTCAAGATAAACCTCATGGGCATCCCTATTGTTCTTAAGTCTATGAGAAATAGGTTCTATGTCTAGCTTGAACATTCCTGGAGCAATAGTGGCACTAGGTTTTGAAATAGCAGTATCGACAATATTTTTCCCTTTAAGTTTTCTTAATTCATTTTTCAATGCTGCAATAGTAGAAATCTTTTCTTGAAGTTAAGCATTTAAATCTGAATTTTCAACAGACTTTGCATTGATTTAAGCAATTAAAGAGGCACAATGTTCTTTAGATTGAACACGTGTCTTTCTAATTGAGTCAAATTGGTCTTTGTAAATTGATTTTAAATGCTCTTGTTCTTTTCTTAAATTTTCATTTTCCGAAAGTAATTTTGCCACACTATGCTCCAACTAAATGTTTATCGTTTCAATCTCATCAATGTCTTTCTTTACATTTCCCACACTATCTTCTCCACTCATACATTTAAACCTATCCTTTAACTTTCTTATGACCGTGTCCTTTTCTTGTGACTGATGTAACAACTGGCATTTTTTGGAACTTTAAATAACTATTTTACCCTTTAACCTTTCGGGTCCGACTTGACTTTTTGACTTTTCACCTTTAATTGTCTCATAAAAACGAATACCGCGTAACCGGAAATTTTTCGGAACATCGTTAAATAATAAATCATAATTATTATTACGTATATCTCATTTACAAACTTAGTTTTGAAACTTATTTGACTTGAAAACGAGGAGTTAGATGTTATTCCTAAGTTGACTTATCAAAAACGACCCGCCAAAATGAGTATTAATTATGGGGTATACTAGCGTTTGTCATAAATTGACATTTCGGACAACTTTTCAGTTTTACCTGAGACCCGAAACAAGCAGAAAATTACTAAAATACCATCGCAAAAATTTTGAAAACGAGAACAACATGTACCGACACAAAAATAATGAAATTACATTTAATTATCACTTTTTATTAAATAAAAATATTTAATAAATTATTTATCATTTTATTCAGAAACGTTTATTAAAAACGCAAGTAGTCAAGTTAAAGTTCATTTTACAGACAAAGCTTATCAGTGATACACAAATAAATAATAAACATTTTAAATAAATGTTATAAAACATTTATGCAATAATAGTCGAGTGAATACTCAATTTCATGAGAAAAATCATTTCAAACGCAACGGCATAATTTTCGAGTTTTGAATCATCCGTTAACTAGCCCAAACGAGTCCCGAAACAATACTTTACAAAAGTTATGTTTTCAGTCCCTGTGGTAATATTTACACCATTATCCCCTCAAGTATATTGCACTTGTCATATTTTTTTAGCTTTATTATATATATAGATAAGCAGCTGCCCTAGTCGGCCACCACCTCTAGCCGACACATCGCCACGCACCACCACAATCACCTCCAACAACCGCAGCCACGATCAATATCATCAACCCACCGACGCCATCCTCATCAACATAATTACTGCTGCACCACGCCACCATCATCATCTCCATCACCCAGTCGCACCACTCACCGCGGCTCAGCCGCCCACCCCATCCTTACAGCCAATCGAAACCACCACCACCTTCGCTCCCCGTATTCTGAGTTTGGATGATTACATATTTTCTTTAAAAATTAATAACTAATTAAGGGTGGGTTGATTCAGATTTATTGATGTTTATGGGTGTTTGATTGTTACCGAACACACCACCATATGTGGTGTTCGGTTTGGCTTGGTATCACCACAGCCGCACCCTTGTGGTGTCGGGCTTGTGGTTATTTTGTTATTTTGTTCTTTTCCTTGTTACCCAACCGAGATGCACACCTAAAAAGGGGTGTTTGTTTTACATCCGATCGCACCACTAAAAGTGGTGTTCGGTTCGGTTAGCCGCCACCACAGCCGCACCCTCAAGGTGTCAGGCTTGTGGTTATTGTGTTCTTTTCTTTTAAACTCGTCCTACTTTCTTTTTGATACCCGACAGAAAAACACGCCCATAAAGGGGTGTTTGTTTCTGCGTATAAAACAGCCCAACGGGGTGTTTGTTTGCTGATTTTACAGCCCAATGGGGGCGTTTGGGGTTTGGGGTTAACTGCCTTTAGTGGGCGTGTGGATTTGTGTTTAACAGCTTTTAGGAGTGTTTGTCTCGCTGTGTAACAACCTTTAGTGGGTGCGTTTGGTACTGCAGTGGGTGCGTTTGGTGTAGAAGTGGGTGTGTTTGGTACTGCAGTGGGTGCGTTTGGTACTGCAGTGGGTGCGTTTGGTTCTGCAGTGGGTGTGTTTGGTTTTGCTTATTTTTGTTATTGGTTGATCTAGTCTAAATATATATATATATATATATTGAAACATGCGAATAATTGCAACAATAATTGATTAAGGGAAAAACATTGAATTTTATAAACATGGGAAACGTCTTATAAATGAATAGTTCGAGCCAAAATTTATAAAAAATTATATACTTAGTATCTTTCACTTAAATTTCATTTATCTTAGAAAACCGATAAAAGAACGAGATATAGTATTAAGATTATATAATTGTAATTATACAACAACTCGACAACAAACGAAAACTATACTTTTACAAATGAGACAACCATTTTAGCTAAAAAGAAAACGAAATACTAATTTATAAAATATTATTTTATAAATCCCTACTAAAAGATAAACCATAATTTTTGTAGAAACTTTAAAAACATCGTTTACTTAATTCATAACTTTAAAACGTGCGTTTACTTTTATGCAAGAACGTTTTTATTAATTTAATTGGTGATTTTTGAAAACGTGTTGAATTATTTTGTTTCAATTATTTTTCTCACGTTTCTTATATAATACTTGCAAAGTATTATATACTTCGATTATTTTTTGTTGTTTGTCTTTATTATATAATTCATGCTAGGAATTATATACTTGTTTAGTTTTCATATGTATTATATATTAGGTATATATAGTACATACTTTGACTTGTTCTTCGAATTCTTTATTCATTGTAACGTATAATACTCGTCGCGTATTATATATTTCTCTTGTCTTTCAAATGTAATATATACGGAATATATTACATACCTTGCTTTTACCTTTCGATTTATTTTATTTAACCAACCACCAAACTATTGCAACTTGGAAATCTAAATCTTTTATCAAC